>SNQJ01S0118058.1:7495-28084 GCA_010110895.2 Picea sitchensis
ACACTAAAATAAATTCATGTATTAAAATTACTAACATTTAAAAATAAAAAATACCTGTAAACCGATCATAATATTAAAAATACCAAATAAAACATACAATACTTACAATATATTCCATATAATAATTGCAACACCAATATGTTGTAATAGAAACATACAATAATACTTACAATATATATTCCATATAATAATTGCAACACCAATATATATTCCATACAACACACTATATACACTCAGAAGAGACTCCTAAATTTACTTTCAAGTGACGCCTTCATGTTGGGATCCACCTCAGAAGAGACTCTGTAATGACTTGCTAGCGCGGCCCCCCTTGGAGGCAACTTGACTGTAGGCTGGGTCCAAGTTGCAAGCGAAGTATTTGTCCTGCGATATGGCCCCATGTTGTTTGTTCTTAGAATTTCACTATTTCCAGTGGGCCCTCCTTAAGATGTTCAAAGTGCTCTCATTTCCATTGCGATCAGATTTAATGCCAGATTTTATTACAGAATGAACTGAAGATCCTTTTGCTTTGTTTGTTCCACCCCACATAAAGTCAGTATTCCATTTCCTTTTGCTTTGTAAACAGCTTCTTTGTTCTTCTCCATGTTTCATACAATTCTTTATTTTAAATTAAATAAAATAATAGTATCACTTTTTAAAGATAATTGTCAAGGGCATGGTTTTTTATTGGTTTGTGGTACGGGCAATTATTGAATATCAATGGTGTTGATAATGTTCCACTCCACATAAAGTCAGTATTCCATTTCCTGTCCACTATCAAGAATGGACACACAAATTAAATAATGGTCTGTCATGCTCTGCCCGAAATAAAAAATGTACACACAAATTCAATAATGCACATAAAGTCAGTGTTCCATTTCCTGTCCACTATCAAAAATGGACACACAAATTAAATAATGCACATAAAGTCAGTATTCCATTTCCTATACATAATGCAAATTAAATACTTTATTGCACATAATGCAAATTAAATAATGCACAAAAAAAATACTTTATTGCACACTTGCACCCCACCCAAAGGTGGTTTCCATCTGTTCGGCACTGATGACTCTGGACGTCACCATCGAGACGACGTGAACGTGAATGTTTCCAGCTATTCCACATGAATGGCTGTCGACGTCAGTATTGAAAGTTGAATCTTTCAAAATATATATATATATATATATTATGTTATATTGAAATTCAAAATATGTGAGGATTATTATATGAGACAATATATTCAAATTAATAATAATAATTTTTTTATAATAATAAAATCTGAGAATAGAATATTACACACTAATAATGGGTTAAATTTTTTATTAAGATAATTAATAATGGGTTAAGTTTTGAATATAAATGATGTTGATAATGTTGCATTCCACATAAAGTAAGTATTCCATTTCCTGTCCACTATCCAGAATGAACACAAATTAAATAATGGTCTGTCATGCTCTGCCCGGAATAATGGTCTGTCATGGACACACAAATTCAATAATGGACCAGGAATTTAATATGTGCATTCACATTTGGAAACATGGAGAAATTGAACCAGGAATCAGGGAGAAATTGGACCAGGAATTTAATATGTGCATTCACATTTTGAAACATTAATGGGGTATTTAATTTTTGAAAGGGGATAATTTTATAGCGAACTATAAGCAGCCTTAGTGTTATGTAAAGCTATTTAGATCGAAAAATCCGCCGAAAAACACGCGTGTGGAAAAAAAAAATACTTTATTGCACACTTGCACCCCACCTAAAAGTTGATTTCCATCTGTTTGGCACTAATGACTCTGGACGTCACCATCGAGACGACGTGAACGTGAATGTTTCCAGCTGTTCCACATGAATGGCTGTCGACGTCAGTATTGAAAGTTGAATCTTTCCAGCTGTTCAACATGAATGGCTGTCGACGTCAGTAGTGAAAGTTGAAACAACGTGAACCAGTCATGAAGAAATGTATATAAAGAATTTTTTTTAAAATTGAATATATATATATATAATAATGTTATATTGAAATTCAAAATATGTGAGGATTATTATATGAGAAAATTTATTCAAATGAATAATAATAATTTTTTTTATAAATAGTAAAATCTGAGGAATGGGAAATGAAAGGTCACTCTTTTGGATTTTTTATTACCCCCTTCCTCCACTACCTAACTCTCTTATATCTTCTTGTAACTTGACTCTTAAAAGGCTTTTAGGGCATTTTGTTGGTCAAGAGGGAGGATGCCATAGGACCATGAATTGCATTATAACCTAAGATTGACGAAATGAAATTTGAGCAACTATTCAAAGTTGGTTTTCCCATTTGGGTGTCCACGGTAAAATCTATGTGTTTATGGTGTGTTTGATTTCACTCCTATGTAAATTCTAGATGTGCAATATGTTATTCTTATTTATGTTTAATGTGTTGTGTTGAGTGTGTTAATAGTTCTAAGGAAGAATTCCTACTTGTAGTTATATTGTTTCACTCAAAATTTCATCTTTTGCTAGTACTTGTTGAATGCCAACAACTATGTATTTCCCACCATTCATCTTACTTTGAGATTTGAGATCAAAGGCTATCATGAGATAAGCATTGAAATTTAGTAGTTGAGCTTATAAATTTGAATACAAAGAACAACAAAAACTAGATTGATTGAGATCATTAGTGGTTGGACAATGCATACACAATGAACTCCATTGAGCTTGAAGTTGTACTCACCTTCCTCAACTAAATTATCATTTCAAAATTCAGCTAGAGGTCATGGAGCTCTTTGGATACCATGCACAGGATGTATGGGCCATACAATGCTTAATAAACTACCTCTCTCATCTTCGTAAGGTCACATGTGTATGTTGAGCGATTGGGCCAGTTGGTTGGACTGTATGCATATTTATCGAATGGTCAATTGAAAACTAAAACTATTTTATTAATATTACATTCTATCACATTAGCATGTTAGGTCTCAATTGGTCTAGGCTTGTGTTGGTCATACCTTTTGGCATTATATTGTTTTGGAATTGTCTCATTCCTGCTTTTAATTGTAAAGTGATGACCTTACCAGGTCAGTTTCCCACAGGTACAGAGTTATAAGTAACTTTGTTGCAGCTTCAAATTCGAGCTTCTCTTAACTCTTCTTCAGGCCCAATTACTTTCCATATACACAGAGGCAAACAGAGCTTTAGCGCTCTCTATCGTTGTTGTACCAGTCTTTCCTTGTAAATTCTGAACCTTCCTTGTATCACGTCCATGCGACCAATTTCTATAACCAGGGGCTAAAACTCATTCGTTAACTCTTTCAAGGCTAGCTCCTTATCCCTTTTCTCCATAAGACCATAGTCTATGACCAAAAGCTACTTTGCGGGGGGGTGGTATACCACTTTAAACAGGTGGTATTTTCCTTAGTTACGCGGGTGATCGAGGAGCGAGTTTCAAAACCACTATTGATGGATTCGTGTTCTTTCTCCGTCCTGCACATGTATGAGAGTGGTTATCCCAAACCACTATGTGGATGGTCGATCCTATGTTAAACCTCTAACATTTTCAACATGTGCATTCACCCTGGATCGTTGACCCTAAAGTTTATCAACAATCAATAACAACGATCCAACATTTTGAAAGCTCCAATGGGCGATGTAATATCAACCATTGATTTGGATCGTGGATCCAGTATGGATCGTTGATTCTCCTTTAATTATACTTCAACTCACGATGTGGCCACCACGGAACCCTGATCAATCCAAAACCTTGCTTCCACATGTCGTCCCCTGAGTGGATTCCCTTATGTCAGCTTGGCGTATAGCTGTCTCAGGACATGGGGACTTAATGCACTTCTCAACAACCAAAAACTCCCAATGGTCGAGATATGAAATGTCGATGGTCGTTGATCTTCTATCTCGAAGATTTAATCTTTTTCGTCCAATCCTTAATGCTATTGCAAAGGTAGAATTTGTCGAGGGTCGAGACACGCAATGACAAGAACCGTCGATCTGACAATGTGATCTCCATCATCTGATCTCCTTTATGTTTATCCTGCCACGTGTATCGGACCACCGAATCTCGGGAATGCGAACTTAATCAAGTGCCAAGCTAACAAAAAATCGTCGAGAGACGATGCCTGCGATGATATGGGTCATCGATCTTGTGGTGTGATTCAATCTTGACCATCCACTCCAATAAAACAAAAGACACGTGAATTTGAATATTTTGGTTAAAACCTGGAACTACTCTATGCACGATTCGTCTCGCCTGCAATCCACAAAGCCTCAACAGTCTGTCCAGACAATTTATCCATAGAATTTAGCAACGCAAATTCATCAGAAAATACAATTCTACAGAGTCTGATCTTTCATTAAATTTCATTGAAGGAATAAAATTACAACAAGGACGCATAGTTCCTTCTTGGTCTCTTAGACCTCTGTTACACACTATCACACACTCAATCTCGCACACTCTCTCCCCTCTCTAACCTATGACTCTTACAAAAACATTCAATATGTTTTCTTTAAGCTCTTGAATAGCTCACATCCTAACAAAAATCCTGAGTTATCTAAATAAAATCCAAATCTAGAAATTGTTCCTAAACTCTAGTAACAACTCGACACCTAGCAAACAAACTCAGCCAAAATGTCTTCTAGAGACAATTCGAATTATTACAAACTTAAATAAGAAATTAGGGAACCAACTCCATTGGTAAATGTGGTACCTATGAGGTCAATTCTAGAACTTGTTGTCATATGCTCCTGCATCAAACTCCCCAAGAAAAATAATTCATGGACTCTTGTTCATGAGTCTTCCTATTGTTTTTGTTGTAAGATTTATCTAAGTGTAGCTTCCATCTGGTTGTTTGACATTTTTCAAATGCAAGTGCATTTACTGCATCTCCTCCTCCTCCTGGATTCCAAACTCCGTGTTTTTGTTGTCCACTTTCATGATTATCCCGCTATTTCATTTTTAATGTCTACAACCTTCCAAGATCCCAAACTTTTCTTTGTTGCAGTGTAATTTCCTTATTCCCTCTTCCATCATTGATCAATAGTTCATTGTTGGTGATCTTCCTCTTGGATATCTTCTTTACTAACTCTAATACTTTCACTTTTACTTGTTGTTGGTTGTTGCCCCTTTGACACTTTACTTCTGTATGATTCCTCTTCTTGGATGTTATTACTTTTTTTAATAACATTGTTAGCATGCAACACTTATTACAATCACCGGTCAATACTCCAAAACAATTGAGTTTTTGATCCATGCATCCCTCACTAGCTCCTTGGTCTTGTACCTCACTATACTTTATGATCTTTGATCCCATCATCAACATCATATTTTGCCTATAAACAATCTCCCTTAGACCATATTTTGCATCAATCCACAATTCCTTAAATTCTTGAGTCTTGACCCTAAGAAGTTATAAAATACATCTCTTTTGCTTCCTTTATTGCCCACTTGTCCATTGTTTTAAATGGAATCCTCTCAACTTCAAAAATAATTAATTCCTTGTCCGATATGAGGATATATAACCATTTACTTGTATGTTGACTTTCCGTTGCACAATTTTGTGCTTGAATTGCTAAAATTGACCAGTTGGTTCTTATATCTATGTTGTACTCATCTGCATTATACATCCTTTCATTAGTTTTCCAGGAAATTTCTTGATATTTAAGTCTTCCTTGTTTTGATGACATAATTTTCTCATGTTCTACAATTTCACACAATTTGTAGTCCTCTTTTTCCTCGGCAATACACTATATAAGGGTTATAAAAACTCTTCTTTCTCCACTCCAATCTCCTGAGTCGTCTTGTTGCTTTCCCTCATCTACTTGTTCCTATAAAGATGGCTGACTATTTCCATCTTTAAATCTCCCATGTTTGTCTATATCTGCACAAGCAAACACATTTCCAAGAGCATGTTGTCCCTCATCCTGTACAATACACTCAACAGTTAAAAACTAAAAATCTGAAATCGTATTGTATTTCACATTTAGCTTCCCCTTCATTCTTTCTAAATCTCTCTTTTAGTTCTCATCTTGTTGATGTGTACATGACATAATGATTTTTTCATCTCCCTCTTCTGCCTCATACTTCCATGTCTTGGAAAAGTTTTCCTTGTCTTCTTTTTTCTTGGAATATTGGTTAAATTATGAAACCTCTTCCTTACTTTTCTCTTTAGCTTCCCTTCCTTGCACCATCATTTTGAGTCCTCTTTCCATTTCCACTATCTTTCTATTCATTTCTCCATCTCCTTGACTCATACTATTATCACTTCCTCGACTATTTCTCAAAACAATTCTCAACTCTTTAATTGTTATCACCTGCTCAAGTTCATTAATTAAAATCTGGAAACACAAATCCATTACCTCATCCTTTGCTTTCCTGGTTTCACCATCTTTTGACAATTCATTGTTGTCTGCTGCAAAGGTATGACTTATTGTTTTATTTGTACATTTGTCTTCTAAGATTGTTTGTTCCTTTATTGTCTGCTAATCATAATCTACATCATTGTCTTCTTCACTGCTGGTACAAACAACTTTTTGCTTCTCATGCCTCTATGGTGTATATTCCTCTTCAACTTCAAGGAATTTATCTTTGTATTCTTGGTTGTCTTCTTGCCTTCTGTGCTCCACAGTCTCCTTTGGACTATCTGCATAATCTTAAGTTGAGTTCTCCTTACCATCTTCGTCCTTGTCATCTTTACATTGGTCTGATTGACATTCATAAATCTGTAGGGCATGCATCTTCCTTTATTTTACAAACTTCCATATGTCCTTAGCCTTTGACAAAATTATTTCAAAGATAGTCAAGTAAACATTTAGCAAAAGAAAATATAACCAAACCATTACACCTATGAGCTTACATCTTTCTTCATAAGCTTGTAGAGTTTCAATATGAACTCCTCAGTGTCTTGCAGTTTCCCAACTCTCCTTGATGTTTGTCTGAGGTTCACGAGCTTCTATGTTACTGTCCTCATAAAACAATGTTGAAATTCTCTCTTCTGTGGCAGTTCCTTAGGACTTTCTATCTTTAGAAACTTCTATCCCCTATTATTTCTCACCAACATAACTCTATTCTTCTTGCATTTCTGCTTCCTTTGCAATTCCTTGCTTTTGTTCAGCTTCATTTTCTCCAGTACCTGCAAATACATACACACACAAACAATTAGTTTGAAATTCATGAGATCCCTCTGTCTCACTTGATGTTATTGGCCTCCCTTCTTTCTGTTGATCTGAGCACATTATCATCTCATCATCATCCTCTCCTAGCATTGATCCTTGTTCAGGTTCACAACAGTGAACTTCTACCTCGCACTCAGTGATCTTGAGTGATTCTACCTTCTTTAAGGAATATTTCAACCTATGTCTCTGCTCTCTTGCAATAAATTGTCTAATAGGCCATCTAGCCTTCTTCTTCATTATCCAACCACATCTTTGGTTTTACTCAAATTCCTATAGCAGTTGTTTCACATAATTGAGTCGTGCCTTTAACTCAATCATTTCCTTGTTAAATTCTTCATCACTTATTTTCTTATTGCCATCTTCTTTGGCATCTTCTTTCCTCTTACTATGGCATTTATCTGAACCATTTCCATGACTATCAGTATTCATCTTCATCTTTCCTCTTGTGATCTTTTACACGCCCATTGTCAGTTGCAACCAAGCTTACTCCTTGTAACAAGTCTCCTTACCTTGTCACTCAATACCCCATCAAGATTCTCCTAAGCTTGACCTTTTGGCATCACTAGTCCTTTCCTCTAGAACCTCCTGAGCATCCTCTTCTCTTCACTTGTATTTTTGCACACTTCTAACACTTTCCTGAGAAATTTCATTGTTCTCCACTTTCCAATATCAGCTGAAAATAATCTACAACACCCCTTGATGTAAGGCTCTATCTGTCACAAGCTTCTCTTGTGAGACCTTTTCATTGTTACAACCTTCTAGCCGCAATCCTCTGCTATAATACCTCTTTGCTTATACTTGTAATACATACATACAATTTTGTTTTTACCAAAGTTATTACCAGATATAAAACTCAATACTTGTAATATCTATTTCAGGATCTTGTCCCAACTTTCCTTTTCATCCTTTCTCCTTTGGATAGAATCATTGTCTCAAAGTTCCCCACTGAATCTATCTCCTTACTCTAATACATAGGAGTCTCCTTTCTACTGTAAGGGTCCCTCAATGTCTACTCTTCCTCAAGAGTTTATCTTATATATTCTTCTTTATCATGGTTCATATAATTGTAGAGTCCTGTCAACGTATTCTTTCCCACTGCTATCATTCCAAATCAATTTGAAAATGTAAAAACCATATTGCCTGTTAGATCTCACCAAATCCGCACTTCCAAAAATTCTTTGGTTCAACCCCTACAGGTTTCTTTATTGTATACTTGTTTTCTTTTGCACTTATGGTTCTATGATGATTTTAATTCCCTGCAAACATTCAAATGAGCAGTTTATTTCTGCTTTGATACCAAAATGATGACCTTACCAGGTCATTTTCCCACAGGTATAGAGTTATAAGTTACTTTGTTGCAGCTTCAAACTCGAGTTTCTCTTAACTCTTCTTCAGGCCGAATTAATTTCCACATACACAGAGTCTCTTAGACCTTTAGCATTCTCTATCGTTGTTACCAGGATTTCTTTGGAAATTTTGAACCTTTCTTTTATCTCATCCACGCGATCAATTTCTATAACCAGGGGCTAAAACTCTTTTGTTAACTCTTTCAAGGCTAGCTCCTTATCCCTTTACTCCATAAGACCATAGTCTATGACCGGGAGCTACTTTGCAGGGGTTGGTATACCAATTTAAACATGTGGCATTTTCCTTAGTTACGCAGGTGATCGAGGAGCGGGTTTCAAAACCATTATTGATGGATCCACATTCATTCTCCGTTGTCCACTTGTATGAGAGTGGTTATCCCAAACCATTGCATGGATGGTCGATCCTCAGTTAAACCTCTAACACTTTCAATGTGCATGTTCAGCTTAGATCGTTGATCTTAAAGTTGATCAATGATCAATAACAACGATCCAACATTCTGAAAGGTTCAATGTGAGATGTAATATCAACCGTTGATCTGGATCGGGATCTAGTCTAGACCGTTGATTCTACTTTAATTATATTTCAACTCACGACATGGCCACCACAGAACCTTGATCAGTACAAAATCTTTCTTCCATGTGTCATCCCCTGAGTGAATTCCCTTACATCATCTTAACGTATAGTGGTCTTGGGACATCGAAACTTAATTCACTTCTCAACAACCAAAAACTCTTGATGGTCGAGATATGAAATGACGAGGGTCGTCGATCTTCTGTCTTGAAGATTTAATCTCTATTGTCCAATCCTTAACACTATTGCAAAGGTATAATTCGTCGAGGGATGAGATACGAAATGAAAAGAACTATTGATCTAATGGTCTGATCTCCACTTTCTGATCTCCTTTAAGTTTTATCGTGCCACATGTATTGGACCACCAAATCATCGGATCTTGTGACCGCAGACTTAATCAAGTGTTAAGATAACAAAAAATCGTTGAGAGACGATTCCCGCGATGATATGGGTCTTTGATCTTGTGGTGTGATTTAATCTTGACCGTCCACTGCAATAAAAAAATACACGGGGATTTTAACAGTTTGGTTCAAACCTGAAACTACTCTATGCGTGATTCTTCTCGCCTACAATCCACAAAGCCTCGACGCTCTGTCCAAACAATTTATCCACAGAATTTAGCAACACAAATTCACCAGAAAATAAAATTCTACAGATTATGATCTTTCATTAAATTTCTTTGAAGGAATAAAATTACAACAAGGACGCACAATTCCTTCTTAGTCTCTTGGACCTCTATCACACACTATCACACACTTGCTCCCCTCTCTAACCTCTGACTCTTACAAAAACATTCAATATATTTTCTTTGAGCTCTCGAATAACTCACATCCTAACAAAAATCCCAAGTTATCTAAACAAAAATCCTAATCTGGAAATTGTTCCTAAACTCTAGTAACAACTTGACACCTAGCAAACAAAATCAGCCAAAATGTCTTCTAGAAACAATTCAAATTATTACAAACTTAATTAATAAATTAGGGCACCAATTCCCTTGGTAAATGTGGTTTTGACCTATGAGGTCAATTCTAGAGCTTCTTGTCAAATGCTCCTGCATCATGAAGGCATATACTTATGAAATCATTGTATGAGAAAGTATCATTATGACAATGCATTTATCGGTGGAAACTTCATCCTTGTCACTCTATTTACTTGAGAAGAATTTGTGTGTGAGAGAGAGATTTTCCTTATGTTAAAAGTCTATGTTGAAGCTTGTTCTTTTTCATTGTCAGAGCAATACATTGTACTTACTATTGGTTTGTCTTTAATACTGAAGTAAATAATTACATTGCTATTGAAGTGTTGGGAAATGAGGTCATTGAGAAAAGTGTTGTTGTCCCCATTCATGCTAGAACATTTAATTCTTGTTCGTAATTGAAGTAGTACATATGTATTTAGTAATTGTTGCATTGCATTTAAATGCATATATATACATGTTGGGGGGATTTGCCACTTATTATTATTGCATGATTTTTGATGATTAGTGGATGGATGGCATGGCTATCATTTAAACATGGGAGGATATTTCCATTACATTGTTTCAATCAAGAAACCGTTGAGACTAGAATTGTTGTAGAATCAAGTGTTGTATAAAGTTTGGTGGGAGGTGGCCTTGAGACTTGGATACCATAGTTAAGAGCAAGAGAACACACCAATCATCAATCAAGCCACTACGCTAATAACTAAATACACACATAGGATATTGACGATGTATTAGCCTTGATCATCTTGATAGATCTAGTTCAGTTGGACATCAACATGCAAAGGAGTTGCACCAAAGACAAAGTTCTCAATGATAGAGTAAGCACAAAGTCCTTAATATTATTGGAATTGTCAATTGGTTTTTTGTGTGTAGGTTACACCAATTAATAGACCATATAATCAATATTGAATAGTGTTGAAAAGTAGTTTGTGCTAAAAATTGGTTGTTTGTGTGTAGGTGAACCAAGAATAGAAGTCTTAGAACCACTCTAAAGACATGAATCTCTACATAAGACTAAGAATAGAGAACATATTTAAATTTCCATAGAGGATCCATGTTGGTGAAGCGAGTGGGATATAAGCCCCTCATTTACAAATCATAAGGTATCAAAGCCATTAAATCCTTAACCACGATGCAACTACCATAATGTTGAAGAGAACGTGGAGTTGGCATGGGTAAACCAAAAAGAGAAAGGTTGGAAGACCTAAAAGCCATCAATGTGTATCTTCCATAAGAGAATAGGAACTTGAAGGAAAAGGTCTAGATGTTTGAATAGAGGATAGCAAAGATGGAGAAGAACATTGAGACCTTGACAAGACTTCTACCATTTTGAAAGAATCGATTGGTTGAACATAAAGACTCCCTCACTACTATCATGTCATATTGGGACAAGAGAAGAGTTCAACTCATGTAACTAGGAGAGAAGGTCATTTAGATAGACAACTTGTAGGAGGAGAGGCTCACTCAAATTATGACTAACTACACTGAGAATTTCCAAAGAAGGAAGAATCATTGTCAAAGTTGTAGGAAGTTGTCCTAGAGACTAAAGTAGCAAAGAAACTTTCCATTGCCACTGTCAAAGCTAACACCATGACCAAGCCAAGCATTGTAAGTTCACCTTGTTGAGACCTTTCTCAGGAGAATTTTGGTGAATTTGAAAATAATTTAAGAAGCATAAGTTTGAAATTATTAAGGCATGTGGGCTACAAAGGACATAGGTTGGGAAAGATAAGAAAAGAAATCATAAGACCCATAGTAGTTGAACTGAGGGTCAAACATGAGTCCTAGTTTTCAATGGAAAAGAGGAAAATGCCATGAACACCAAGATCACATTTGTGAAAGAAAAAGACATGGAAGAATTGGATTTCTCATCAAAACAAATAGCAGTAGTGAATGAAGGTGGAAACACACCACCACTCCAACCTTCTTGTAGTAAACTGCAGAAGGGCAATGATGGGGGAAGTGTAAATACTTAGCCCACACAAACACTTAAAATAATTAGTAAGCCAATCAACTTGAAAAAGAAGAAGGAGGACAAGAGGTATGCATCAAGAAATACATCCTTCATTTGTCATTTTTGCAAGAGGAAAGGCCATAGTGCTGCCAATTGTTGGTACTTAGAGGTATTCTCATTATGTGGAAAGAAAGGCCATTAGGTGGCATATTGCTAGGAGAAGCAAGCAACATGCCACAAGCCAGATTGTTTTCAGAGGAGGAATGTCAAGAAGACTTACCCAAACCAATAATGAATTCAAATGTAACAAGAGAAAATGAGTATGTCAAGCAGTCGATACAATAGTGCCAGGAAATTTTTCCACCACTACCAGTTGAGTGGGCATTGGGAAGAAAAGTGTGAGTGAATTTATCCAGAGCTTCACCCTAGGAACAAAACAACCAAGAGAAGAGTGTCGAAAAGTGAAGCCTAAAGAAGAAAAATAACTCACTACACCTCCAACCCAAGAAGTAGAAGTTGTACAAGGAGTTATAGAAGCACAAGACATCGACATCACCATTGAAAAATATAGTGAATTGATGTCAACAACAAATGCATCATTGGTCCAATGGTTATCTGCAATATTCTATAAGAAGATTCCTTTCTCAGAGATGTATCAAATATTGGTGTAGGGAGGTCAGTGACATTCCCTCATCTTTGTGCCATCCAAATCTCGAGGTTTTCCCTTTCTCTCAAGACTATATCCTATCAATGATTGTCACTTATAGCCACATAGGTGTAGGATTTGTCAAACTTTTTGGGTGGAAAAAGGTGCTATGATTGCACACCAAGGAGTGATGTTGTTGTAGAGATAGAGTGTTGGTAAGCACATGCAAACAACAAAGTGTTATTTCCATGCTAGGAAGCAATTGAGCCTATCAGAAGAAGGTAGACCACACTTCCTCTTGTGGATAAATACTAAATGATGGCATATGCTTGCTAGAATCTCATTTAATAATAAAATACCATTGGATAATTGTTGCATGATGGCATATGCTTTTTAGCTAGGAGAATTAATCTCACCCCATTGGAGAAATGAATGCCCATGGTGGAAACTCTCATTGACTGTCGACTTGAGAGATATTGGCATATATCGAATATGGGGACTCCAATGGATTTAGGGAGGTTCCAAGTGTCATAGGTAGGCTTAAAGGAGAATGATGATTATGCCAATGTTTATGATGATCCCTCACCTTTATCTTCCTTCCCATGGGTGATAAACACAAATGTGAGGGTATCCCATTACACATTTTTCAATTAGATGTTGAACCATTTCATTGTTGGAAGTAAGTACATATTTCTAACCTATTTTAGTGCCATTTGTGGTGTAACTTTGTCTCAATGTTGTTGTGTTTGATTACAATATGTAACTACTACGTGAAAGAAATTTCCCTACCTACTGCATGTACAAGATGATAAGTTTTGACAACTATACAAAGAGCTTGACCTAATTTTTACATGTAACAATCACATGACGTTTATTTTGTTATGGGAAAATCTAAAAACAAAATACATGTCACCCCCATTTCATTGGAAAACATGAGAAACAAGTATTTCATGTGGAGCATGCATGGTCACTATCCGATCTATGAAGCTCAAAATTGAAAAAATCTCAAACAAGACTTGCACCAGATGCAACAAAGCACTATCAATTTCCCTCACTTCCCTGTGCAATGAGTTGCAACAAGACTTTGAGTGCACAAATTGAAAGAACCTATAGACTTGATTGGAGTCAAGCCAAAAGTCTCACAACCCAAAGTATCAAACCTAAAGAGAATGGGACATGTGGACTGAGATAGGTGACCAATAATTTTCCTAAAGAAATTGGTAAATCTCGATTGGCGTTGACAAATTATTTCTCAAGTGATGCCACCCCCTTTAAAAATTCCTTCCTCAAACCATCATTAAATATCCACTGGTCTTGATGAAAAGTTTCTCAATTGATGCCACCCCTTTAAAAATTCCTTCCTCAAACCATTGTTAAATGTCCATTGGTCTTAATGAAAAGTTTCTCAATAGATGCCACTCCTCAAAAAAATCCCTTGGTGTAATAAGTTGCAAGTATTTTTCTTTAGATGTATATTTTTATGTGTGTATGTAATTACAAAAAACCTAACTTTTCCCTCAAAAATAGCCCTCGTTTGTTCATACAATTTCATTGGTTTTAGTGGGCCCTTAATGTGCACTGTTGTGCTTCATTGAATGTGTTTCAGTGAATATCAATATAATTTTTTTTCAAAGTGGATAGAAAAGGCTGTGCAAATCCATGCAGTACAATCACCTTACCAAAGCTAACACAAATATGTTGATCAATTTTTACAAGGAGCTTCCCATAGGTTATTTTTGAACTCTCTAGTAACTCCTTAACAAAAATTCCTATTCACAACTTAAAAATGATATGTCAATGGACAACATTTGAATAGGCTTCAACTCCTACCAAACTACCCACTATCATCTTCCAGGAAGAAAGTTTGATAGGATGGTTAAGTAGTAGTCTACTAACTATAACTAGACATTAATATCTACATATGCATCTATGGCTCAACAACCAATACAATTATGATAAAAAAAATTGAGGATTATATAGAACAATCATGTCATACATTACATAATTAATAACTAATGGCTACAATGTTCTTTAAATATGATTCCATTTTTTTTAATGATTTGTTAATTAAATCATTTTTTTCTCAATAATTTGTAAATTAAATATTTTTTTTTCTTAACATAGATCAAATTAAAACAATACTAAACAAATATTATGTCATGTTCATGATAATAACTAAAATATTACATTTTAACTCATTGTAGTTTTTTTCATTATAAGTAATACCATTGAGGTTCACATGTGTATGTTTGTACATGACATATGTGTTTAACCCAAATCGCAATTAGGAACAATAAGGTATTATTAGTAATTATAAATTATTATGTTCTTCAAATCAACTCATAAGAATAAATGTGGTAATTTAGTGGAATTGTTTAACCTATCCGAGTATTATTCACAATTAGAAATTATTAGTATCAATTCATAAGAATAAATGTGGTAATTTAGTGGAATTGTTTAAACTATCCGAGTATTATTCACAATTAGAAATTATTAGTAATTAGAGTATGATGTTCAAATCAACTCATAATAATATCTTTAAATGTGGCAATTTTGTGGAATTGTTTAATCTATTAAGTCGGTTTTTCATTTGGTATCTTTTGAATGGTCTTTGTTTCATTTGGTTATGACGCCATAATTTAGATTTGAATGGTCTTTGTTTCATTTGGTTATGACGCCATAATTTAGATTTGACTTGATAATTGTTTCCCTCATTTTAAGATGCTCTGCAATATGAAGATGCTCTCTAATATGAATCTGATTATTAGACATGTATGTTGTGTGAAGTTTAATAGCTCAATCTATCTTCAAATTTGAACTTATTTGTTAATTCTTTTTTTTCCTCTCTGAACCATTAAACAAATAATCTAATTTATATTAAATTTGATGTTATTTAACTTCTTTTTAATGTCTAAACCATTAAACACATTTGAACTCTCACCACTTAAATTAAACACATAAGTTATTTGATACCTTTTCCAATACCCAAATCATTAGACACATGATATATGAGACCCAACATTTTAATGTTTTTTCACTTTTTTTTTTCCACGGGGAAATTTCTCATTTATATTCAGCAGTATATAATTTTTTTACAGAGTGGCATATAATATGCTTGCATATGGTGTCTTGTGTCCACAATAGGCAACACGATTCCTATCAAGTGTAGAAATGGTAACTCTGTCACTCATACAGTCAGAAAACGGGCAGATGACAGCCATGATCTTTTTCTGTTTAATAGATTCATCAAGTGGAGTGCTGTGTGCATCACTCGGCCTGTCAAATTGCGAGAAAATCTGCCATTTCTATATCTATTCCATGAGATCTCTGAGTAGCCCGAGTGGACTGTAACCATTATAGTTGCGAGAAATCTACCATTTCTATATCTATTCCATGAGATCTCTGAGAAGCCCGAGTGGACTGTAACCATTACAGAGACCCTTTATGGCAGTGGAATTTCGGAGCCCGATTGAGCTGTATCCAAAACCGAGACCCTTTTGCCAGTGTATTTCCAGTGGCCTGGTGCCAACCTCGTCAGAGTTTAAGTTGCATAGGGGGGCCCCCGTTGCCATCCTCCCATCGGGCAAAAGTTATTAGACCAGGAGGCCGGGTTAGAGCCTGTTTTGATAGTTGGTCCGCAATGTTATTTTCTTCCCTGTAGATGTGAGTGGCAGTAAGGCTCTTGAAGAGTATTTTTGCCTCAGTGGTTCTCTCTTTCCAACCCTCTAGTGCTGCAGATCGGAGCTCGACCTTGTCATTTATCCAGTCGATAATGACCTTGGAATCTCCGAGAAGTAGCAAGTCTTCAATGTTCAGCCTTCGTGCCAGGAGGAGGGAAGCCCAAGCCCCCAGTAGTTTATCTTTGGTGTTGGTTCCTTGTCCTTCGTTGAGTGTCCATCTGTAGGAGGTATGAGAGCTGATGTAAAAGTGGCCTCCTGCCCCGCACAGTGTTCCGTCTAATTGAGCAGCTCCATCGAACCAGGCGATGGCTTTGTCAATGGGTAAGGTTGTAGAAGGTCTGCGAAATTTCTGGGCAGTAGTGGGGAGGGAAGGACGGTCGACAGAAGATAGAATGAGGTGTGTCACAGAGTTTGCCGAGGGAGGTTTTTCATCAAAAATGGCGGCATTCCTTGTCAACCAAACATTCCAACAGATGGTGGTTGGCAGTGAGGGGAAGAGCTAATGTCTTGAGCACCAGGAGCTGAAGCAGGAGAACGTCGAGGGTCCAAGCCACTGTAAGGTTAATTTTAGTGCCTCTGTGACTTGATGCCAGAATTGCTGAGTAAAGGTGCAACTCACGAAGAGATGGTGTGAAGTTTCAATATTCTCCTTGCACAGAATGCATCGGTTTGGGCCTGACCAACCCTTGCTTTGGAGGAGATCCTAGACTAGTAATTTATTCTCTGTCAAAAGCCAAGTAAATAATTTGAGCTTTAGCGGACATTTCCACTTCCACATCCGGGTGCGCCAGGTCTGATCACTAGTGGGCCAGATTTCCTCTGTCAATGCTTTGTAAATACTTCGGACTGATATGATACTAGATTTATCGCCACCCGTCCAAATGAGTTTGTCAGGTCTCTCCTAAAGGCAAATGGCCGCCTCGTTTAGGTGTTGTGTGTATCTGATCCATTCCGCCGAGAGTTCTCTGTCTAGTAACAACATAGAGCTAGTTTTCCAGGATTCGCCAAGAGTACTGTTGCTGTGGGGGGCTTTTAAGTGAAAGAGGTAATGATGGCCTAAAATGTGTAGGGGCTCCAGCAATTTAGAGGAGAGTTGGGCCTTTATTCCCATGCTGAGGATGTCATCTTTACCAAGTTCAATAGCAGAGCCATTGCCAGGCAGCCAAGCGATCCAATGTAGAAGAATAGGTAGTGCTCTTTGAAGGTGCTTCCAAGTCTGTGAGCCTCTCAGTGGAGAGAAGGTGGCTGATCTGAGCCAGGAGTGAACCGGCAGGTGTGCAAGATATTTGTCTTTTATAAGGTTGTGCCAAATGCCTAGTACCATCAAAATACGCCAAAGTGTATTTGCCGAGAGGGCAAGGTAGGAAATGTGCAGGTTTCGCAGGCCCCATCCACCTAGTGCTTTAGGTTTTGAGAGCGTTTCCCACCGACATAAATGGAAGCCTCTTCTTTGCTTGTTGTTTTTCCAAAGAAAGGCAAAGATCAGTTTGCGGAGCTTTGTTAGCACAGATTGTGGTATGTAAGCCAACGCCATCCAATACACCGGGAGGCTTTCCAAGACTGCCTTTATTAATATGTATCTGCCACCAATGGACAAACATCTATTGGACCAGTGTTGAATTCTGCATTCAAACTTTTCATATAACCAACACCAGTCCTTTGCTTTGTAGCTTGTTGGCTTGATAAAGTATCCGAGATAGGTGAAGCCCATCTCCAGGTCTCGAGAATCAATGTCGAAAAGTGTTTTCAGCTCCCATAGGAATGTTGCCCTCGCACCTGTGGTCAAGAATAAAGACTTCTGAAAATTTATTTTTAGGCCTGTAACAGAGAAGAAGGCCATTAGCACATTATAAATTTCTTTCCATTCAGACATGGAATCTGATGTCATTATAATCACGTCATCTACGAAAAGTAAATGTAAGATTTGTGTCAGTCTTGATGCTCTGATTCCCGTTAGATTGCCATCTAATTTACTTTTTTTTAACAAGATGCTGAGGCATTCTAAGACCAGAATGAAGAGTAGGGGTGAGAGGGGGCATCCCTGTCGTAGTCCTCTTTCGCTATGGAATGCCTTTGTAGCCTCGCCGTTGATTAGAACTGCCAGGGAGGCAGTGGTTAAGCAACCCATCATCCATTTTGTAGTGGCTGCCCCAAATCCACATTGGAGAAGGATGAGATGTAGGAAGTTCTAGTGAACGCAGTCGAAAGCCTGTTTTAGGTCTAGTTTTAGGAGGATGGCAGGTAGGTTTTTTGTTTTTATGCTGTGTAAGCACTCCTGTGCAGTGCCTATAGCATCAAGGATTTGTCTCCCCTTGAGAAAACCAAGCCGCTCTTCTGCCAGTGCCCAGGAGAGAAGTGGGCGAATCCTGTTTGCAATGATCTTGGTGATGATCTTGTAGCTGAGGTTACACAGCGAGATCGGTCGGTAGTCCGAGAAATGGAGAGGGTGATTCTGTTTTGGAATCATAACAATGAANCCAGCAGGTCTTGAGCCATTAAATCGAAATAGTGAAGGTATAGTTTCACCGTCCACCCATCGGGGCCAGGGCTTTTTTCTTTTTTAAAGCCTTTTATTACCTGTAGAATTTCCTCTTTAGTGCAGGGGGCTTCCAGTGCTCTCACTTCCTCTTCAGTGACCATCCGTGGGAATAGTTGAGCTATCTCTGCCTCGTCCTGTATGGAGATGCTCTGATCTTCTTTGAAAAATCTCTTGTAGTAGTTGTGTGCCTTTGTTTTGATGTCTTCTATCCTGTGAGCAGTGCTGCCGTTCTTTGCCTCAATTTCCCAAATAAGTTTTTTATTTCTACGGTGGCTTGCAAAGCGGTGGAAGAATCTGGTGTTGATGTCTCCACTACTAAGCCAGAGCGCACGACTTTTTAATCTCCATCTTTTTTCATCTGCCTGGAGTATGTGCAGTCGGGTTGCCTCAAGAGTGCGTAAATTTTCATCAATGTTAATCGGCCGGTCAGATCATGTATTGAGCCTGTGTAAACAAGAGATTTGTAGTTCGAGCCTGTTCAGGGTGGCTGTTTCATGAGCTTTTTTCCATTTCAGCCAGTTTATAGTGTTTGTTCTTAGACTTTGTAGTTTTTTGACTAAATTGCCCTGTGCATCCCCTAGTAGAGAGAGCGATGGATCAGTCCGGACTTTTTTTACAATCCGGTCGAATTCAGTCTCCAGCACCCATTCTGAATTGAATTTGAACGGGTAGCTCGTCCCCGATTTACTTTTTCCAAGCTGAAAGCAGATGGGTGTGTGGTCGGACAGGTAGGTTAGGTCGACCCAGGCCCGTGCCATGTGTGATGAATTGAGCAGGTCTTCGGATATCAAGAATCGATCGAGGCGTTTTTCAATGCTGGAGGAGCCCGTTCTTCCATTTCGCCATGTGGGCAAAAGTTCTGCAGGTTCCAAGTCAACTAACGCATTTTTTGTGAGAAGCGAGGAGATGAAGGTCGCTAGTGTGTCAGTTTTTGCCTTGACGCCCCATATTTCCTTATTGCTGAGCGTGAAGTTCAGGTCTCCAGCGATTATGAGATCTTTTATGGCAAGTAGGCCCAGGCTGTCCAACTTTTCCCAGAAAAATCTGCGTTCCAGGCACGGGCCGTAAGTGTTGAGCAGGGTCAAGGAGGAGTGAGCTCGTAACAGGTGCCAGTTAAGAGAATACCACCCGGACTGAGCAGTGGCGTAAAATCAAAATGTAATGGATCCCAGGCCGCCAGGAGTCCGCCTGAGCATCCAATAGAGCTAGCTGCACAGGCCATCCAGTCAGGTCGGAGGGCAAATAGGAAATTTCTTGCAGCGTTAGCTTCCACTAGCGTTTCTTGTAAAAAAATTACTGTCGGTCTGATCTTGTCGAGTATATGTCTCATGGAGGCTAGTTTCAGGAGTCCTCCAACCCCTCTGATGTTGAGGGAGATAAGTATCATGGTTTAGCTCGAGCTTGGGCTTTTATTGCTCTAAGGGCCCGATTAGATTGATCAGTGGGTTGTGAAGCTAAACTTGATGCCTCCGCGATTGCCTTTTTCCTTGCGTTGCGAGTTTTGAGAGGCGAGATCTCCGAGGCTAGTCCTCTGAACCAGGAAGGGACTGTTGCACTGTTCTCATTCATGCATGTGGTCGATGATGAGATTCCAGCAGGTTGGGCGAGTTGTTTGCCTAGGTAAAGCGGTAGTGGGATAGAATCAAAGGGTAGAGGGGAAGCTAGTGAAATGGTATGGATCAGATGGTCCAG
>SNQJ01S0118059.1:6073-18054 GCA_010110895.2 Picea sitchensis
TGTTTATTCATTTTGTTGTCTTTGCTTTGTGTGAAGTATTTCCCAACCCTCGACAGGAGCATGGTTGGTCCTATGTTTATTTTCTAGTTACCTTAGTTCCATTCATATGCATGCATCTTAGATTAGATGCATTTCATTCTTTAGCTTAGGAAACCTTCATCAGTGGATTGGGACGCAAATGGTAAAACCAAAACTAGAAATGGGTGTCGGGGTAGAATCTGGATGGGTTCCCTATTCCAAATAGCGAGAGGTCTAATCGGGACTTCTTAGAAGGGGTAACCCCTGCTGTTGACATAGGGAAATTTTTCCCGTGTCAATACCTTGATTTCATGGGTTTCCTCTACATTCTATCCATTTTTTAATTCACTGCTCAATTTTCTTTGAGTAGTTCCACACATTCCCCTCTTGAAATTACCTCATCTAAAACTTCCTTCAAACCTTATGCCACTCTGGAATTTATTTGCATTCCTTGGGAAATTCTCAACCAAGATCCACTTTGTCTCATACTCCATCTCACAGGACAATTATGCAAAATGGATTAATTCATTCCCTTGATAGCATCCCCCAAGTACATGGAAGTTCATCATATTCTTTTCATTCTTTACACATAAGTTGTTGGTCCATATCCTGCAACTATTTCCAATGTAGACACAAAGGTTATCCAATATGGCAGTTCAACCATCTCATGCACAAGGTGCTTTCCCTCTTCATCTTGGTAGATTTCCCCTACCATCTAGGCCTTTTAGTAGCCCTTTTATTATGTGAATATTATTATTTTCATGCTATGGAACCTTTATTACCCAATTTCCTTTCCCCTTCACATAAAATGTAAGGATTGTATAAAACATGATGACATTCTCTCTATGTTAGCATATTCCATTCTTCTTCTAACCATTTGCTTGTTGTACACAATAACAACTACAAGAACCAAGAGCACCATAGCTCTTATACCATTTATTCTCAATCAAGTTGCACAACATGATTTTGGTTAGCATTATATGCATTCTAGCTAAAGTACTAGCATCTTTAAATCACATTTAGAGGTCATCCATTTCACTTACAACAGTCAACTTACTCGTTTAAATAAGATAGCATCCTTCCTTGGTAGTTCCATTACCTAGGACACATAGGTTTTTACAAACTTGTTTATGTCTCATTATACACTTGTTCCATCACATACCCCTAACTCCAAGTTGAGGGAACTATGGACATTATGCACATAGAAACCTTTTTTTCATCATAGGCCCAAAGGATTTTTTCTTCTAATTTTTCAGGACAACCAAAATCACCTTTATAAAAAGTGAATATCCATATAAGTGCACCTTCAAATTAATATTCCAATGACTATAATCACGCTTAATTATGAGCTTGGAGATAAAATTTATGGCATTCAAAAGCTACCATTTTTTTTCTGTTTTTCTTTATTTTTCTCACTGGTGCAGTCAAGGTTGGAGACCTACTTCTTCTTCCTATAGAAAAAAATATAGCAAAAACTAGGAATATTTATAAATTCTTCCACCTAAATGATTGTATATGAGCATAAAAAGTATAACTTTCAAGCCATTGTGAGTCATAGAGAAATATTTATTAGGAGCTATGAAATCTTTGAAGAATTAGTTGAACAAAACAAATAATTATTTCAAATAGATTGCAAAAAGATTAGAAGTTATGACATTCTTAAATATTTAATTAAACATAACAAATAATTGTTTAAATCTATCTTATAACTGACTACTTTACATGTGTACTACTTTTTTTTTTACTATGCATTTATGAAAAAAAAGTTAACAATGAAAATTTAGTTAAGAAATTGGAAAATGGCGATGATGGAATTTGATATTGGCATTATTACAATACAATCTTAATACTATTGGAATTCGATATTCGATACTGCTACTTACAAAATATTATGGTGTCATTTTTGTAACATTGATATTGACCCATTTCCAAAGGGGCATGGACAAAAATTGGAACAAATTTATGGAATGGAGGTTGTTTCCTTGCAATACTATCTTTGAAGAGCTTCAACAATCATAGATTAGATAGAACTTATTAATACTAGAAAATCCAATGTATTTGGTTTTACCCATCATATGAGATCATTGAGCATTTTCGAAGATAATTGTGAGGGGAAAGTTCGATTGACCTTGTATTTCTTGTGATTAAATCTTTTTAGTGTTTTTCATAATAAACGTGTCAACGCATATCCCAATTAGAAGTGTTTTTCCATATGATTGTCCCGCAACTTTTTGTTGAAAAACTGACGGTGAAATCACATTATACATTATTGTGGTTTTGAAATTTCATCATGGAATTGATTAACAGATTAAAGTTCTTTGCCTTTTTGTTGTTGGACCCTGGTAGCATAAAAGTTTCGAAGTTTCGACTCGTCTTTTGTGTTTGGGGAGCTTTTAGTAATTATATATTGTACAAACATATTCATTTCCGGCAAAATCTTCGATTTTTTTTCTCCTTTTTTGACAAATCTACAGCGAACGTTTCAACTTCAAAGTTCGATTATCTTTTATTTATTTATTTATTTGTGTAATTCTTCTTTCTGATTGGTCTTTCATTTTTGTTAAAATATTTTAATGTCTCTTTTAAGTTGCAATCTCTGTTAATATATTATACAAACATATTCATTTCTGGTTGAATCTTTGATTTTTTCCTCTTTTTTAACAAATCTCCAGCAAACGTTTCAACTTCAAAGCTCGATTATCTTCTATTCCGAGTTTTATTTGTGTAATTCTTCTTTTTATTGAAATTTTATTTTTATAAAATATTTTAATGTCTCTTTTAAGTAAAATTAGTGGAAATCCATCTTAATTTTGTATTTATCAATGTATTTATCATGTATTGATAGGTATAAAGTCCATTTAGATACAAAGCTTTCTACTAAAGTCTTTAATAATATGTATGCTAGCTTTTAGTGTTTGATACCATCCATTTCGTTTAGGAGGAATCATGGTACTTATGCATTTATGGTGTTTAACCAAATGCTACTACTGAATATCATTGTCATGAAGGAAGCTGACAATTGAGAAATGAATGAAAATCATGAAAAATGTTTTAATTTATTGAAGAATTTGATAGGTGGTAATTTCATTCATTAACAATATTTTTTTAGATGGAGAAACATTAATTATTTCAAAATTTTTTATTATGTATTTATAAATTTCAAAATTTTTTCCTTAACCATGTATCTATCATATTTTAATTTTTTTCAATGTTAATAATCTTTGATCATTTATTAAAATCAGAACATCTCTAAATTACTTCAACATTTCATCAAATAAAATAAAAAATCCAACGACGATATTAAATATGTAACAATGTTTGGTTCAAAATTACGTATAGTTAAAATGTATTATGTGAAGCAAAATACATGTGCAATACTCAATTGTTTGCTAATTATTGGTTTTAAAGGAGTGTAAGTTTGAAGATAATTACAACATTTCGTCGAAACAAAAGATGTAATAATGTTTGGTTCAAAATTACGTACAATCAAAATGTATTTTGCGAAGCAAAATGCATGTGCAATACTCAATTGTTTGTTNNNAATTTGCTTGTTTATTTCAAGTATTTTTTAAGGAAGCAAGTTTCATTATCTAAGAAGTTTAAAGGACAATCTTAAAGCTGAATTCTTCACTCTTTTCATTAACACCTTCTAGCAAGTCAGTTTTGGTTGCTTCACCTCAAGGTAAGAAATCACAAAACTTGAGGGGAAGAAATACAATATGATCACCCAAATCAAAGGAGATTGTTGAACTCAGATATAAGATCATTTTAATTGCAATGTCTTCATAATTCCAATTAATAACATTGATATGAAAAGTTCCTTCAAATTATTTAGACATTCTCATTCATTCATGATGGAAATGTGCAACATACTCATAAATTATAATATATCGTTATGAAAAAAAAAACTTAAAAAAAATCAAATTCATTATTAGTACCTACCAAAGGCGTAGAGGGACTATAGTGATCGATAATTCGTTGGCGTCATATTAATATGTCCTTTGACTATAAATTTTTGCATCATATCTATTGTTCGAACTAGAGAACTAAAAACATTATTTTTTATATAATAAAAAAACCTTATATGTCATCATCTCATTGGAGAATAGATTTGAAGTCTTATTGCCATCTTTGTTATTCACAATGTTTTGAATGTTTAGATATCCAAAGTTTTGAGCATCGACGCTCTTTTTTAATTTTTTTATTATTTCTATTTTTATTGAAATGTTTACATACCGAAAGTTTTAAGCATTGACACTCTTTTTGAGGTACTTGAATAGGCCTGACAGCTTAAATGTTTACATAGAGTGAGGCCCTTAAACATGCCTGACAACCTTAAATGTTTACTTAAATAGGCATGTCACAATACATTTTTCCTCGAATTTTTCCATACAATGTTGCTATGAATTTGGACAATATTGTTGTCCACCGCCACTCGCATAGCCATCATATGTTTCATACTTCTTCTATTCCTGGAATGCAATTTATTCATCATTTAAGATACATATATTCTTTACTGGGTTCATTAGTTGTTTCTTGTTCGTTGGTTCGTTGGTTGTTGTTTGTTGTTATTTGGTTCAACTTTGCAAGGTTGAGGTCCTGCACCTGTAGTTGGACCTATTGGTGCTTGCTCACTCATTTATTTCTTGCTTCTTTCTTTTGTTTGCTTCAACTTTTCAAGGTTGGAGTCCTGCACCGATAGTTGGAGTTCGTTTTTTCACTTTGAAAGGTTCAAGTCCTGCACCCGCGACTGGGCATGCGATTTTGTCGTTCATCATTGACAAGTAAGTTTCAATACCATAGTTTCATTTGTATTCGTTGCTTATTGTTTGTTGTTTTCATTTTGCAAGTAAGAATTTTTAAGTATTTATTCATCATTCTTATCCTGCATACTTTCCATAGAGGTTGGCATATATTTTTCTCCTGCTCTTAAATTTTCCTCCGATTGTTTCCCCAGGCTCTCCACCATGTGCATGCCAATGTCGTCTGAACAACTTTGGCTGTCATTTTTTCTAGAATTACAAATCCTAGTCCTTTGTCATATGTGACAAAGTGGAAATATAACGCCTAAATTGAATAAGGAATTCTTTATCCTTCGTGATGCAGGAGCATCGCTCACTCATCAAGCGAGCCAGTGCATGGAGCAGAAAAGACAGCTGGATAAGCCAGCACATATTTTGAAATACTTGGGAGTTGTTGCGCCGCTCTTTATTGAATTCATTCATAAAGAAGCGCACTTGTATTGTAAATGGGACCTTGAGCCTTTAAGCTCACGTCCTTAGTAGATAGGAAGGCATTTAATAGATTTAATGCAAGTAGATAGATTTTTAAGTCTAGATTAGACAGTTTTAGGTTTCAAGAGGGAAAACGGATATAGACACCCTCCTTTCTACATTGTATTATCATCATTCATTCAGGAGCAGAAGAGAGAGCAAGCGGAGAATTTGTGAAGAACACCCATGTACATATGTTTTTGAATTAATAGAAGAGTCTGTGATTCAATTTCATGCTTGGTGTCGTTTCTCCGTGTATGATGCTCATATGCTCATGAATGTTTGTTTTTCTTGTATGCATTTGCTTTGAATATGTTGTGCATGTGATTTCAGAGGTTTACTGAAGTCTGAGAGAGAAGAGAATGAGTTTCAATTGTTTCTCTGTTTGAGCCGGGAGATTCCTGCATAGAGTGCAGTCGAATTCATCCGCATAGAGTGTGTTGATGAGGCTCAATAGTTAAACTCTCATTCTCACTCACCCAAAAGTTGATTTGGGTTTAATAGATTCATGCAGGAGAAGTGCAGGCTGAATTTGACGTCTCAGTGGCTAATCTGAGCA
Organism: Picea sitchensis; assembly: GCA_010110895.2. Taxonomy (NCBI): domain Eukaryota; kingdom Viridiplantae; phylum Streptophyta; class Pinopsida; order Pinales; family Pinaceae; genus Picea; species Picea sitchensis. The sequence goes on from SNQJ01S0118059.1 coordinate 11,924, forward strand.
GAAGAAGGTAGAGATTGTTGTTGCCAGAAGTGCATAGAGTCTGGAAGACCCAATACTTTGAGAGCTGTTGGAGGTCGAGTGCAAGAAGCGTGTGCAAATTCTCTGAGGGAGTCAGAGTTGACAAGCTCAAGAGGGGTAGTTCCATTGTGATGCCGTGGAACAGACCCAGGAGAAGGTTCGAGCAGAAGAAGCTTTGAAGCGGAAAAAATCCTCGAGGAGGAGAATCAACGGCCAGGGTTCGCAAGATAGATTTGTGAAATTCCACTGACCATCAGATCTTAGAGAGTTGCGCAAGATTTAGTCCTTAGGCGCAGAAGGAAAGGACCAAGACCCATCGAGATTCGGTCTTCGGAGTTTGTGGAGGTGAGAGTTTCACACTGGTCGAAATCGCGATTGGCGATTTCCCGATTTAATCGGAGCCGTCGATCATTATAGGGACAGGTGGCATCAGATCCCGGGAGGTCGGGATTCGACATTCGGGGTTTTCAAATGCAAAGAAATTGCAAACGGTGAAATCACGATCCCGCGATTCCCGATAGAGAGGAGAGAGGAAGTGACGTGGCGAGGAGATAGCGCACGTGCCATCGGAGTTCGGGGTTAGGAGATTTGTAGTGCAAGTGAACCGTAGTGCATGCGTCGATTTTTCGAGAGATTTGTAGTGCATGCGTCGATTTTTCGATAGGGAAATCCCCGACAAGAACGGAAACGTTGACTCTTTGACCCATCGGGGTTCGGAGTTTTGGACAGCACGAGAACCGCACACTCAGGTTTTGCGATATCGCGAAACCTGATTTCCTGACAAGCGAAGGAGAGATCAGTGGAGAGTTTCTGTGGGTAGTGAGAACTCTCGTAAGGAGTTAGAAGAGTGTTTTAACTCTTCAGGCCTGAGACGAAGAAGGTCCTGGTGAAAGAGGGTTGCCTAAGAGGGGTGACTTGCGTCAGAGTGGTATCAAAGCGAGAATATCTTTTCTTTCTGTAGCAGAGAAGGGATTCATTATGCCGCCAAGAAGAGAAATACAGTCACCAGATCCCAAAGACAAGGAGGTGAGAAGAAGAGGTAGGCTGGCAGGGAATCTAGAGATGGAGCGACAGATATGAGATCTCAGAGCGAGACTCGAAGAGATGGAAACAGTGCAGAGACGCGGAGTTGGTGTAGGGGATCTTAGTGATTCCGAGGTTGAAGAAGAAGTTGGACATGCAGAAGGAGTCATAGCAGAAGATGCATCAACCGAGCGATTGATCAAAGCCATCGCCAGGATGGGTGCAAAGGAAAAAATGGATATTCCAGTCTACGAGGGAAGTCTGGATGCAAAAGAGTTGTTGGATTGGATCCGAGCTCTTGACACCTACTTCGATTATGAGGAGATCGAAGAGGACAAGAAAGTTAGATATGTTGTCACCCGGTTGAAGGGACATGCAACATTATGGTGGGACGAGCTACAGGAAGATAGACGTTCCAAGGGAAAACAGAAGATTAAAAGTTGGGATTGAATGATCGTGAAGGTGAAGGTGAAGTTCATCCCCGGAGATTATCAGATCACTCTGTTCAGGCGAATGCAGAACCTGAGACAGAAGTTGATGATGGTGAAAGAGTACATCGAAGAATTCTACAGGCTCAATATTAGAGCAGGTCATCGGGAGAGCGATGATGAGAAGGTGGCAAGATATCTGAATGGTCTGAGGTATGAAATTCAGGACGAATTGAGCATGGTAACCATCAGGAAGGTGGAAGATGCCTACCAGATGGCTCTAAAAGCTGAGGAGAAGCTGAGCCGTAAGCAAGGTCAGCGAGGGTGAGGCAGAAGTCAACCCAGAGGCAAGGTAGTTGCCCAAGAAAGAACACAGAAGCCCAAGGAGGAATGGAAGAGACCTCAGGGTAATATTGAAAGAGGTGGAACCTCACAGAGGCAAGAATATGCTGAGCCGAGGAGACAACATACAGAGCAGTGTGGCGGTTATGCTGATGCCAACAATTTTCCTCGTACGAGAGGAAGAGGAAGAGGTCGAGGAGGAATCATCACATGTTTTACATGTGGGAAGGATGGACATAAAGTCGTTGACTGTCCAGACAGGAAATCAGACAGAGGAGAAGCTCACATTGCTGAGGCGCAGAGGCGTGATGTTGAGGATGAGGACACCGGAAGTGGGAAGTCACTGACAGTACACAAAGTTCTCTTGACACCTGAGAAAGAGGTGGAGGACACAGCTCAGAGGACCAGACTGTTCAGGACCACATGCAAGACCAAGGGATAGAAATGCAAGGTCATAGTGGAGAGTGGAAGCACCGACAATCTTGTTTCAACCGAGATGGTGGAGAAATTAGAGCTGGAAACGACTGATCACCCGAGTCCATACAAGGTGTCATGGCTGCAAAAGGGACATCAGGTGAGTGTCACTAAACAATGTTTAGTTGATTTTAAAATGGGTGAATATAAAGATAAGATTATGTGTGATGTCATTCCCATGGATGTCTGTCATGTATTATTGGGTAGACCATGGCAGTATGACAGAAATGTGGTTCATGACGGGAGAATGAACACATATACCCTAGAGAAGGATGGGATGACACACAGATTGCTTCCGATAAAGGATAAGGAAGTGAAGTTGGAAGTAAGCAGTACCATACTTCTCATGAGTGGGAAGGAGCTGCTTACAGAGATGGAGAAGAAGGAAGATCCACAATTCTTTGTGGTCAGGAAACCGAGAATTGTCCTGACTAGAATAAGAGTGGATGATCTACCAGATGAGATTCAGGAACTGCTGGGAGAGTTCGCTGATATCATAGTGGACGAACTACCTCATTCATTGCCACCGATGCAGAGTGTGAGTCATCACATCAATCTCATACCCGGAGCCAGTTTGCCGAATAAAGCTGCGTACAGATTGACGTCACAGGAAAATGAGGAGGTCTAAGGGCAGGTTCAGGATTTGCTGGACAAAGGATTAGTCAGGGAAAGTTTGAGTCAGTGTGTTGTTCCAACAGTACTAAGTCTGAAGAAAGATGGAGGCTGGAGAATGTGTACAGACTCCAGAGCAATAAACAAGATTACCATCAGGTACAGATTTCCACTGCCGAGAATGGATGATCTGATGGATTGCCTGAGTGGGGCAAATTATTTTTCAAAGATTGATTTGAAATGCGGATATCACCAGATTCGCATGAGAGAGGGTGATGAATGGAAAACAGCATTCAAGACAAATGAAGGTTTGTACGAATGGATGGTCATGCCATTTGGTTTGACAAACGCGCCAAGCACATTCATGAGACTGATGAATGAAGTCTTGCAGGAATTCATCGGGAAATTCGTTGTTGTATATCTGGACGACAGACTGATTTTCAGTAAGACGAAGGATGAACATTTGGAGCATTTGGCCATTGTAATGAGAAAGCTACAACAGGAGAAGTTGTTGGTCAACATGAAGAAGTGTTCCTTCATGAAGACAGAGCTCATTTATTTGGGTTTTGTTATTTCGGCTAATGAGTTGAAGATGGATCCTAAAAAAGTGGAAGTGATTAAGAAATGGCCATCACCCAAAAATGTTTTCGAGGTGAAGAGTTTCCATGGGTTGGCTAGTTTCTACCGAAAATTCATTAGGAATTTCAGTGGAATTAGCGCTGCAATGATGGACACCGTGAAAAAATGACATAAAGTTTTTCATTGGACAGCAGAGGCTGAGAAAAGCTTCAATCTGTTGAAGCGAAAGATTACAGAGCAACCAGTGTTGGTGTTTCCTGATTTCATGAAGACATTTCAGGTGAAATGTGACACAAGAGGATATGTCGTAGGAGGGGTCTTAAGTCAAGAGGACAGGCCTGTGGCATATTTCAGTGAGAAACTGGATGAAGCAAAGCTGAAGTACTCCACATATGATAAAGAGTTATATGCCATCATACAGGCATTGAAGAAGTGGAGGCATTACTTGATCCCAAAGGAATTTGTATTGTATAGCGATAATCATGCATTGCAGTTTGTAAGTCAACAGGAGAAGTTGAACCAGAAGCATGCAAAATGGGTAGAGTACATGCAGAATTTTACATTTGTGATCAAACACATTTCAGGAACTGCTAACAAAGTGGTTGATGCTTTGAGCAGGAAATGTTTGTTGTTGCAGGAGTTCAGAGTCAAAACTTTGGGTTTTGAGAACCTTAAGGACATGTATGCAGGTGATGTAGATTTTGGAGAAGCATACGAAGCAACCGAGAATCCAGTTCTTAGGGATCGGAGCCCATGGATAGACTACATGATCCAGGAGGGATTTCTATTCAGAGGCAATCAACTGTGTATTCCATATTGTTCCATGAGGGAGAATCTGCTGAAGGAAAAGCACAGTGGTGGATTAGCAGGTCACTTTGGACATGATAAAACATTCGCGAAGATGAGCGAATCGTATTTTTGGCCGGGCATGCGAGCAGATGTCAATAGGTTTGTTGACAGATGTAGGATTTGCCAACATTCAAAAGGCAGAAAACAAAATGCATGTTTTTATCAGCCATTTCCCATACCGGAGAGGCCATGGGAGGCGATAAGCATGGACTTTGTATTGGGGTTGCCGAGGACGCAGAGAGGGGTTGATTCCATCTTTGTGATGGTGGACAGGTTTTCGAAGATGACACATTTTATTCCTTGTTAGAAGACCAGCGATGCGACACACATCGCGAACTTGTTTTTCAAAGAGGTTGTTAGACTGCATGGATTGTCGAGAAGCATAGTATCGGACAGGGATACAAAATTCATAGGTCATTTTTGGAGGACGCTATGGAAAAAGCTAGGAACTAATTTTACTTTTAGTTCAGCTTACCATCCGCAGACAGATGGACAGACTGAGGTGGTCAATAGAAGTCTGGGAGATTTGTTAAGAAGCCTGGTGACGGAGCACCATAGAAGTTGGGACAACATATTGTCGCAGGCAGAGTTTGCGTACAATGATTCTGTGAATCAGAGTACAGGAAAAATTCCATTCCATATTTTATATGGGACACAGTCGAGAGGAGTATCTGAACTCAGGGAGTCAGAACAGGTTGCGACTAGCAGCGCGAGCGCAGAAGAATTCGCTGAGGCAATGGAAGAACTTCACACGAAGGTGAAGCAGCGACTACAAAAGTCAAATCAGGAATATAAGCGTAGAGAAGATCAGCGTCGGAGACAACTTCAGTTTGAAGTTGGAGATCTTGTTCTAGCGCACTTGAGGAAAGAGAGGTTCCCAAGGGGAACATATAACAAGCTCAAAATGAAGAAAATTGGGCCATGCAAAGTCCTGAAGAAATTCAGGGAGAATGCATATGAAATTGAGTTCCCAGATGGCATCGGGATATCTCTGATCTTCAATGTCTCGGATTTATACCCATACAAGGCTGGAGAGGCAGACACTAGAACTGAGGAACCATTGATCCAGTGGAAAAAGAAGTTACCAGTTGCAGAGAAGCCGCAGATGGAGTGCATACTGGACAAGCGAGTCGGCAGAAAAACCAGGTCGAAGCAGTATTTTGAGTACCTGGTAAAATGGAAGAATCACCCAGTCGAAGATTCTAGCTGGGAGACTGAAGCAATGATACAAAGGCATGGACAGACTTTGCAGGAGCTCATGGCTAGGAGCCCATGAAAACTTTCAAGCCGAGGAGTATGATGCAGGAGCATCGCTCACTCATCAAGCGAGCCAGCGCATGGAGCAGAAAAGACAGCTGGATAAGCCAACACATATTTTGAAATACTTGGGAGTTGTTGCACCGCTCTTTATTGAAGTCATTCATAAAGAAGCGCACTTGTATTGTAAAGGGGACCTTGAGCCTTTAAGCTCACGTCCTTAATAGATAGGAAGGCATTTAATAGATTTAATGCAAGTAGAGAGATTTTTAAGTCTAGATTAGATAGTTTTAGGTTTCAAGAGGGAAAACGAATATAGACACCCTCCTTTGTACATTGTATTATCATCATTTATTCAGGAGTAGAAGAGAGAGCAAGCGGAGAATTTGTGAAGAACACCCATGTACAGATGTTTTTGAATTAATAGAAGAGTCTGTGATTCAATTTCATGCTTGGTGTCGTTTCTCCGTGTATGATGCTCATATGCTCATGAATGTTTGTTTTTCTTGTATGCATTTGCTTTGAATATGTTGTGCATGTGATTTCAGA
>SNQJ01S0118059.1:18064-29412 GCA_010110895.2 Picea sitchensis
AGAGAAGGAGTGAATGAGTTTCAATTGTTTCTCTAAGTGAGCCAGAAGATTCCTGCAAGGAGTGCAGTTGAATTGTCCGCAAGGAGTGCGTGACTGCAGGGTTTGCTTAGAGATAGCTTTTGTTTCCATTCATCTCAGAAGTGCAGATTTGGCACCGGAGCCGTGCAAGGCGTGCGCAGGCTGGATGAAGACTCAGAGTTGCGATTCTGAGTAAAGAGTTGAAGACTACTGCTGCAGGTCAGTGCGCAGAGTCAAAGGACTTCAACACTTAGCAGTTGTTGAATATTTTCCGCAAGGAGTGCGTGCAAAAATGTCCTCAAAAGGACTTGAGGAGTCGAGAAAAAAAGCTCAGGAGAGATAAGCCTTTGAATTTGGCGAAGGACCGCACAGGGAAGTTGCGCCTTGAAGTGTTCGAGCAGGGACCGAAACTTTGTGTGCAGGAATTCAGAGTCCGAGAGAGCAGGGGCGTCGATTGGCATCACTGGGAGCGTGACTCTATTCGTGAACCGGGCATATCGGCGTTTCGCGTGAAAGCGATTGGAAATTTGGCTGTGGAGATCGCGAGGCGCGAAGTTCCGAGGAATTTCGTAGATCGCGGGGACCACAAGAGTGGTGATGTGGCAGGTGATCTCGGGACATCGGGTCTCGGAAGTCGAAGGGCCAAGAAATTGATCTCGCGAGTGACGAGGTCGCGAAAAGGCGAGATAGCGAGTTTTTCGGAGTCTCGACATCTCAGACTATCGGGACTCGGAAGGCGGAGGAAGTATTGTTGAAGATTGCGAAGTGGCGATAGGACCGAAGTTCCGATAGTAGAGAAAGAAAGTCAGCGTGGACTCACACATATCGGGTCTCAGGGATCCGAAGAGGTAACGCATAGCGGTTGGACTCGCGAGTAGCGAAGTCTCGATCCTCCGAAGAAAGAAGCAGAGGTCACACAAGGTAGAATCTGTGGGTGTAGACTTCCCGATAGGGAAGTAGAAGAACCATTAATTTCTTCGGGTCGAAGGGAAGAGAAGGTCCTGGTGATCGCAATCATTCTCCGAGGAGTGGGGAAGATTGCACCACTATGTTTACCAAACAAATATCCTGAGTTATTTACTCATCTATGCCATGATAAATATGTTGATGTCATCTGCAACACATGCTTTGTATTTCACAAGAAGTATCGACGAGAGCAAGTGAAATGCCCAACATGGTGCAAGCTCCGTAGACTACGAGGTATGGTTACAAAACTATGGCCTGCATACTTCATCCAAATTGTGCGTATACTTGTACATTTATGCCAAAAAAAAAAGAAAAAAAAATGATACAGACTGTCATTCACATTACTTTTTCTGTTCAAAAAATGTCATCAGGTCTAAACTTATAACACTCAATATACTATCTATAGAAGGCTTGAACAACCACCGAAATGGACAAGTGTTCTTCGGGGACATAATGGTCGTGTATAACACCTAATTAGACAAGGAAAACAAAAATAGATGCATTGTGTATGCTGACATTACATACAACGAACCCATGATGATAGCCACACCAACTATCCCTACACAACTTGTCCAAAAACATGCAGAAATATCTTTCCAGGTAATGGGATATCCATTACAAATTTTAATATATTTTCGAAAAGAGTATATGACCGTGGTGATTGTGATAAGATTATATCTCTCAACCAAACAAGTATTGTGGAAAAAGTTCCCATGATTTTTTCAGAATATCGTTTCGTACCGGGAACAACAATCAACCAACTTGCACAGAGAAATGACACTTACCCAACCGAAACCATTGGTGCAGTTTTCACACTCGCAAGAAAATTTGGCTCGCAACACATTCTCCATATAAAATATGGAGAGTCAGACAATGACAAGGAAATGGTACCATTCTCCATATCCAGTTTTGTCCTTTAATCTCACATGATCATATATCTCAGCTATGTTACACAAATATTACATTGTTCCATGTTGCAGCTGTAATTGTTCGACACCTATTCAAATTTATTTTCCTCAATGGAACAACAATTGCATAAAGGGGAATTTCCACTTATGTTCTTCAAAAATATAACAAAGAAAATAAATGTTAAAGAAAGGATCTTTCGCACAACCCAAGCAACATTTGTAACATAATTGTGAATAGACATAGTACATGATATCAAGAAACTAACTTTCTCGACAACTGTTGTGCGTATACATCTACAATTCCATCCACACTTTGCTCATAAAAATTGCCTTGAACAATTTTCTACAGCTTTTTTATTGTACACGTGTATATTATATTGTTAAATATATTAACTACTATGATCATGTGCATAGGTTGAGGGTGTTTTGGTTGCAGAGAATGCACACTTGACCCCCTTCGAGCATGTATGTGCCAAATGAAACTCTCATTCTTCTTCCTATGCTTTCATAAATGATGGCAAAATTGATTGCCTACGATACAGTAAAAAATGCACTTACATATATAGACACTATCTCAACCCTGCCATCCGAACCCTCAACAACACAATTGTACATTGTACAATTAGACAACCTCTATTACAATATGTGCTTCTTGGGTTAGAATAATTTCCATATGAAGTATACCTACAGAAAGATGAAAACAGTTTCTACATGTTACGCAACTTTTGCGTCCATAGAAAATTTACATTAAATGAGGACAATGCCATACTGCATATCGACTGAACCAAAAAAAAAAAGTGATATCAATTGTTGACAAGAAACGAAACAATCTCATTTGTATATGTCCATGCTACCCAATGAGGATATGAATAGAGTTTTGCAGTGCCATGGCAAATTGAACTGGAAGCGCATAATATTGTTCAGTCCAGGAATGAGAAGCATGAGGACAGACCTCATACAAAGTATCCAACTGTTAATAAATTAGGTCCATCCTTTGAGCCGTCAAAATGGATTGCTCCTCTGAACGGAACCATCAGGAATTTTCAATAATATTGCAAATTTTTCATTGTTCAGACTCCATTAAGTTAAATGCTGACACTCTTTTCTAGAACTAGTAATGTTATAACATTGTCAGGTCAACGTGATCTTGGTTGATAGTACTATCAGAAGCAAATGTTCATAGTGATCTTGGTTCATTGTAATATAGTAATCGACAAATTTCTTAGTGCCCATTTGGGGATTTGGTTATAGATGGGATACAATGCCCAATCTCCACTCATTTTTTCTTGTCTTGTGTTTGGTAGAATTGTTTTCATGTGCTTTCTTACTATAGTTCAAGGTTCTCATGGGCCCAGTTTTTGAATTATGGTTGGATGATAGATTCCGGATCTTAGTGATTTTTCTATGATCTTAAAGAATATACAAGACATGCTTTGCCTTTTAATGTAAACTCTGTGAAGCAAATGTAATATGTAGCTCATTTTAGCACTTTTACTTTATCGATGAAATTACCAAAATTATTCTTCAAAAATATTTTGAAGTAAAAGGATATATGCTAGGTGAAGTCCAATGGGACTATGATATCAACCACAAAAAATTAAAATTAAAATTCATCGTTGTTATACTTACGGTGAAGTTGATAGTACAATAATTTTACTTGAACAACCCTCCATTGATTTTTCTGTATCTTTTCGATGCTTCTCTTATGAAAACACATACTGGAAAGTATAACCGTGACTCACTTTCTCTATTCCTTGATTGAAGAGCATGTTCACCTGTCTAATTCACTTCATAGCTACTTTTAAGACCATCAATGGGGATTTGTTAAGACCAATTCTTGCTTCCTAAAATTTCCCTCCCATTTCTTTTTCCCCTCTATTTTCCCTTTCTGGTTACTTAGTTGTTTTTTGGAAAATGTCTAAGTGCGCGGGTTGGCGAATTCAAGCGTTCAGATTTCCACTAATGCTTTTATATCACGAGTCCGGTCGACTGCTTCCTCATTCCATACTCAACAACTTTTTCGATCTTGGGTTCCCAACTAGGAGGGCTCAACATTGCACTTCCATTGTTCCGCCTCGTGCAAAAAACACCTAGACTTCCCCGATATACAAATTGACAACCAAATTCCCCTTTCTTTTTCTCCTCTACTTTCCCTTTCTAGTTACTTAGTCGTTTTTTTGAATATGTCTCATGCTTTTATATCACGAGTTCGACCGAATTCTTCCCCATTCCATACTTGGCCACTTTTTCCATTGTCGATTCCCAAGCAGGCTTGTTCAACATTGCGCTTCCATTGTTTCGCGACCTACAAAAAACACCTAGAGTTCCACGATATACAAATTGACTGTCGAAGTCTGTCATCATGCCCTATTCCGTGTTACACATTTTGCAGTCAAAAGTTCGAAGACATACAATTTGACCATCGGGCGCTCACATCTCCTAAGTGTAACTTGTGACCTTGTTTTGAAGCCTGACCGACCACTTTCCATACTTGGACATTTCTTGGGATCTCTTTCGTGGGTGGTCGGGTTGGTGAGTTCACAAAATGTCCAATCCTTAATCGCTCTTCTCCATCCCCACCACCTTTGTACTTCTTTCTATATATGCAATTATTAAGATTTAATGCTAACAATTCATCATGTCGTAACCGTTAATATTGTCATTAATGTTCGTAAGGTTGGAGGAGATATTCCATTAATATGAATTAAACCAAGATTTGTGGAGGGTTATAGTATCCCTTCCGATTGTTCATTTCAAGCATCATGGAATATATTTCATGCATCGTCTGGTTGGTGGCTGCACAAAATCTCCAATCCTTAATCTCTCTTCGTCATCCCCACCACCTTCGCACTTTTTTCCAAGTATGAAATTAGTAAGCTTTAATGGTAACAACTCATTATGCAGGAACCGTAGAAATTGTCTTTAATCAACGAAAGGCTTGAGATGATCTCTCATTGATACACATTAAACCAAGATTTGTGGAGGGTTATATTATCTCTTTCGAGTGTTCATTTCAAACATCATCTGGAGCAAACAGATGTTCTCGCCAAATTATGGCAACAAATAGACAACAGTTATGTCCAGATACAGTAAACACCTTTGGGCATGATGACCAGAACTTCCAGTGGTCAAGGGCATATTCTTACTACTTGTCTCCTTCCGCCAAGAATCTAGTAAGGAGATGGTCCCTTGGTGCATCGAGAGATATATTTCAATCCAAATAATTCCAAGGCAAACCCCCCTGCATAGACAACCCCCCCCTGCTTTGATGGTCGACGCAGAGGTTGATGTGGTTGATTTCGATCCGAAAGAAGATGATTTGATGGACGATGATACGACGATGGATGATGGCAATGCAGACGTTTTTCCCACTCTTGTGCCCAAATTGAAATCCACTATAACGGGGGGCACTTCCCAACTCGACGATGGTGGCCCTAACAAGACCAAAGGAAGGGGTTTCAAAAAAGAAACCAACATTGAACGCAATATCCACTTTGCAAATCAAGAGTTTGAGTCTCTCGACTCGGATGGCATTTTTCTTCCTCAGAGATGTATCCTTTCCTTCCATTTTTAGGGTTTTGGATTGGGTTTGGATTTGTCCTTGGTGGAGGTTGTGTCCCTGAAGTATTTGACTGTAAGGAGATGGTCTCTTGGTGCGTCGAGAGATTATTTCAAGCCAAAGAATTATTCAATTGTAGGACCACTCTCTTGTTCTCTCTAGATACAATTAACATCTTAGGGGGTGAGGACCAGAAGTCCCAGTGGTGCAAGGAATATTCCTACTGCTCATCCCCTTCCACCCAAAACGATGTAATTTGGACCTCTAAAATTGCTCATGCAGGCTATGTCCCTAAAATATTTTCCTTTAAGGAGGTGGTCTCTTGGTCCCCTTCCACCCAGAATGAAGTAATTTGGACCTCTGGAATTTCTCGTGTAGGCTGTGTCCCTGAAGTCTTTGACTGTAAGGAGGTGCTCTCTTGGTGCAGTGAGAGACCTATTTCAAGCCAAAGAATTATTCCTCTATGAAACCAATCTCTTGTTTCTTTGTCACCTCAGGTCTTCCGCGAGATGTTGAGATTGTCGCAGCAAACATTGACCTTCATAGGAGAATACTACAAGGAGTTCCTAAAAAAACATGATAATCAGTTTTGTATCCACGTTCAAGAGACTTTTTATGCCTTTTGCATGTTGTCACACTAGATGAACAACACAGAATTGTATGCATGTTTTTTTTTTGTAACTCCTCTACCTGTCTTTATGACAAATATGTTCAATGCTTTAGTGAAAATAACTCAGTCCAATGTCTATGGATAAAAATATATTACCCACTATTTTTCTTATAGATATACTATTAAAAAATTGCCTTGGAATCTTGGTTGGTGCTTCTTTTCTCGATTTAAAACCTCTTCTCATTTGCATGGTTCGATAGTCTCGTAATTCTTAAATATTATATTGACTCGAGTAATTTGACCAAATATGAAGCATTGAATAATTATATGACAATGTGTTGTGTCGATAACATGAGGCTTCTATGGAAAGATAAATGAATTTCACACAATTTCAAACCAACATTCAATTTCATTCGTAATGTAGATAGAACATAGCAACACTAATTCATAATGTGGGAGTCGGGGCACCGCCCAAGAAGTTTCATTCTCATCTCAACCTTGTTGAGCGAACGATCTCTTATTTCCCTCTCGCTTCATTGCTTCCTTCACTCGAAAAGGAAACATATTATTGATTGTCCATACCTCGGCCTCTATTTGATCACTTTTACTTTATTAATGAAATTATCAATTTTCTTCCTCGCAAATATTTTGAAAAAAAAATGATATATGCTAGGTGAAGTCAAATGGGTCTATGAAATCAACCACAATATTAAAATTCAAGTTCATCATTTTTTTACTTACAGTCAAGTTGATAGTACAATAAGTTTATTTCTAGATATGCAATTATTAAGATTTAATGCTAACAACTCATCATGTAGGAAGTTTTATACTTAAAATAATATTTCAAGGCATTAAACAATGTATCAAAAACAAAATTACTCCCATAGGTTGCAATAAAAAAAAATCTTCAACAAAGCATGGGCTGACGCACCCCAGTCACCTGAAATGACCAATAGCACAATCTAAGAAATCGACCTCCCTATTATCGAATTAACAAAGATGAATATTATGGGATAAGAGAATTTTTTTTTGAGTGTGAATTGAATTGGAAAAACTTGTTACTTATTCTACTTTTTTAAGGCCTTATCACAGTAAGAATGAAAACTTATCCTAACCCATTGTTATCTACAGAATCCAAACATCAATAGCATCTGTAAAACAATTAAACATAGTTATAGCCAAAAATCGAGTTATAGTTTATATTTGCATTTGCTCACACCCTTTTTAATGATACAAGAACAATAGAAAACGAGTATGTGTATAAAATATTGGACTAGAAAATGATGATTTTGCAACAATGGGGCTTGTTTGAGACCAATTCCTGCTTACGAAAATTGTCCTCCGTTTTTCTATTTTCCCACTCTCTTTTATCCCCTTCTTTTCCTTCTTCTATACTTAACTGAATTCCCCTTTATTTTTCCCCTCTACTTTCTCTTTCTGGTTACTTAGTCATTTTTTTGAAAATCTCTAACTGCATGGGTTGGTGGACTCACAGGTTCACATTTCCAATCATGTTTTTATTTCACGAATCCAACCGACTGCTTCCCCTTCAATACTTAGCCACTTTTTCGATTCTTGATTCCTGGTCAGGCGGGCTCTAGATTGCACTTCCATTGTTTTATGACCTACAAACAACACTCGAACTTCTGCGATATACATATTGACTGTCAGACTCCCACATAATCCCCTCTTCCGTGTTACACATTTTTCACTCAAAAGTTCTGAGACATACAATTTGACTAGCAGGGCCTCATGTCTCCTGGGGATCCCTTTTCACCCTATTTTGAAGCCCGTTCGACTGCTTTCCATACTTGTCCATTTCTTGGAATCTCTTTCGTGGATCATCAGATTGACGGGTTCACAAAATCTCCAATTCCTAATCATTGTTTCATGTGCCCACCACCTTCGCACTTCTTTCCAAGTATGAAATAACTAAGGTTTAATGCTGACAGCTCATCATGAAACAATTGTAAAGATTTTCATTAATGAGCAAAAGGATCGAGGAGATAGGCACACTAATTATTCCTACACAACTTGTCCAGAAACATGCAGAAAAGATCTTTTCAGGTAATGGGATATCTATTAAAAATTTCAATATATTAGCGAAAATGAGTCTGACTGATCGTTTCCCTATTTCATACTTAGCCACTTTTTCAATTGCGGGTTCCCAGACAGGCGGGCTAAATATTGCGCTTCCATTGTTCCGTGACATGAAAAAAACACCCGGAGTTATGCGATATACAAATTGATCGTTGGACTACCCCATCATGCCCTCTTCCATGTTACACATTTTGCACTCAAAACTTATGAGACATACAATTTGACTGTCGGGCCCTCATCTCTCCTGAGTATCCCTTGTAACCCTATTTTCAAGCCCGACCAACCTCTTTCCATACTTATAGATTCCTTAATTGTTCTTCCCCACCCTCTCCACCTTCGCACTTCTTTGTAAATATGCAATTAGTAAGCTTTAATGCTAACAACTCATCATGCAGGAACCGTAAAGATTGGCATTAATGAGAGAAATGATTGAAGAGATCTCCTATTAATACACATTAAACCAAGATTTGTGGAGGGTTATATTATCCCTTCCAAGTCTTTGTTTCAAACATCATGGAATGTCTTTCGCGGGTCGTCGGGTTGGCAAGTTCACGAAATCTCCAATCCTTAATTTCTCTTCATCATACCCGCCACCTTTGCACTTCTAAGTATGCAATTACTAATCTTTAATTATATTATCTCATCATGGAGCAACCATAGAGATTTTCATTAATGAGAGAAATGCTCGAGGAGATCTCCCATTCACATGCATTGGACCAAGATTTGTGGAGGGTTATATTATCTCTTCTAACATTTCATTTCAAACATTGTCTGGAGAAAACGAACGTTCTCGTAAACTTATGGCAGCATCTCGACAACAGTTCTATGGAGATATAGTGAACATCTTTGGGCGTGAGTACCAGAACTTCTAGTGGTCCAGGGCATACTCTAACTATTCATCCCCTTCCTCCCAAAACAAAGTAATTTGGACCTCTGGAATTGCTCATGCAAGTTGTGTCCCTGAAGTTTTTTACTATAAGGAGGTGGTCTCTTGGTGCGCCAAGAGATATATTTCAAGCCAAATAATTATTCCACTGTGGGACCACTCTCATGTTTCTTTGTCACCTCAGGTCTTCCACAAGATGTCGAGATTGTCGGAGGCAACATTGACCTTCAGAGGAGAAGACTGGAAGCAGTTCCTAAAAAAGCATGATAACAGGTTGGACCTCTTGCCTCAATTCCTGGAAGACCCGATGACATTTCCTGAAGATATCACAAGCTTGCAGGTTAGTTCGTTAGAAATCCATTCCGGGAAATTGCCTGGTTGTTTACAAGAATAACAGGGACAGGAATCCAGAGCAAGTATTTCCGGCATGATTCTTTATATTTTGTATTTCACAATCAAGGAACAATCTATTTTTTATTAGGGGAAGCTAATTTCCATTGAAATATGTTCCCAATTGTCACGATTCAAAGAGGAGAAGGAATTTTATATGTCATCCTACTTGGTTTTTGTGATAGCGCATTGTTGTATGTTTCCAAAACTGTCTGTGTCCAGGAAGGTAAACCGTGAATTCAACCTAATAACATTCCGGTACCAGGCCTTGTGGAGGCACAAGGCCTCCCATTGCTTTTATGATATTTTTTATGACTTTGTCTCAGTTTTCAAAGATTTATTGTTAGGAAAGGATGCTCCCTAGATGTTTGACCAAGAAACCAAGTTTTTGGATAGGAAGGGGACACTTGAACAAATGGATAATTACAGTGTAATAATGATTTTTGGCTCCAAGGAAAATCCTTCTTTCCTTCCATGTCACATTACAGACAAAATGTTTGTTACAAAAATAGCAAGGCAATACAACTATTGGTTGCATTGTTTCCATGAGAAGAGAAAAAAGTAGGTCATTCCTGTGCCTTGGAAAGTTGGGGACTTCATGTTCAGGAACATCAATAAGATTGACGAATTCGTAGGCCATTTTAACAACTTGAACCTAATATATGTTGAAAGGCTAAGAGAGTTCAACCCTAATGGTATTTTTGTAGAACATTTACTAGCAGTTGACTTCAACAATTCTTTTATCCATACACACCTAAACAAAGATAGAGACAATGACGAAAACACTCATTCTCCTGACGTTGGTGACCTAGAGACATTGCAAAGCACCACTGAATTGTACAAACAACAGGGAAAAGGCCCCGGTGAGAAGAGTGTCCAATCCTCGGCTACCACTCCCAAGAGTATGACATCCCGGACCATCGCTTCAACAGACTACCCTAGTAAGAAAGAAACCAAGAACTCTTCAAATGGAGGAGGAGATAAGAACCCTCCTCACAGTAAAATTGATAGTTCTCACAAGCTTCCCATGAGGAAAAAGAGAAAAAACTTTGTAGGACAAGTAGAAGAGACCGAAACTGAAAGTGAAGACATGGAACTTAAGACTCATCTGGATAGCATATTCTGCAAGGTTGATCAACCCGGGGACATGATCCACCATAATCCCCTAATGGAAATATATAAGAATGGTATTTTTTACGAATATGAATCCTTCGTATTCCAGAGCGTTGTTTTCGACAACGAATCTAAAAATTTAATTATTGAAAAGAGAGATTTAAGAAATATGAAAGGGAAATCGTGTTCAGAGATTAACCTTAGGAACATGCATCTGTCCCAAATCTCCTGACTTCACCGAGCAACCAGAGATGCTCTTGATGATTCCATTGGAGGCATTGAGGCAGAGAATGCCAGACTGAATGACCGAATCAAGGAATTGGAGGAAGCTTTGATTCCTATCCCATTGCTTGCTAGTTCTTTAGCAATAACCATGCCTGCCACCCCTACAACCAAGTTAAAATGATCCTCCAGCATCCTCACATCATGTAGAGGCTATGTGGAGAAGAAAATCAAGAAAATAATGGAGTTAATTACTGAACCCTTGGAAAGATAAAAAAATTATAGCTTCCTTTGGAACGAGGGCACATGCTTTGTAGGAACATATGCAGGCGGATTTTAAAAATGAAGAAGGTTTCTATCTAGAGACGGTCCTCCCTTTTGGCATCCATGTCACCAACATGACAGATATGAGAAGAAGACAATAAGATATCCTCTCCCCAAATCGGATCAAACAATTAATTGCATGTTGGAAAGAGAAAGTTAAGAACCTACATCTCATTGTCCAATCATGTGAACAAGCCATATCAAAGAAAGAAGAATTATTCAGAAAGATGATCGAAATAGACTTAGCCAGAA
>SNQJ01S0118060.1:0-27704 GCA_010110895.2 Picea sitchensis
ATTATAACTTATATACTTGTTCTTTTCTATTTCCATGTCAACTCATAGTAAGTTGATGCTTGTGGCATTGACTTGATGATTGTTATTTCTCATAATGGTCTCTATGGTCATTAGCAACAACCTTAACAATTGTTTATTTTTTCTTAGATTCTTATAAAGTGCTTTGTAGCTTCTTTTTCCTTGTTATCCCTATCCAAGGGCTTTGTATGTGAACTTTTCTTCTGAATCAACCTCAGATTCTTCATCCAAAATGTCTATATGCACTACAATTAGTTTCCTCTAATGGCTTCTTCAGAACTATGAAAATGCTCTTTGAAATGTTTTGTTATTGCATATTGGAAATCTCATCATTCCAAGAAAGAAAGACGGTTTTTTTTTCTGGATTATGCTTTCTGAGTTTGAATCTATTTTTTCTGCAGTGGCATCAAAGCTTCTGCAAAGTCGTGTGGCACTATTCGTTATCCGTGGCCAACTTCCAAGGTAATCAATGATGCAAATTTTAAGGTAAATTTTAAGGTTTCTTTAGAATTTGGTGGGTTTTGCAGATTGGAAGTGCGTGCTCAAAATGGATACCAGATCTACGACAATTGAAATAAATTGCTTAATGGAAAACGTGTAAAGTACGTGTGTGACAATTTCATCAAAGACCTTGGGCAAAAGAAGCTGAAGATTCGTATATGGTTGTTGCTGTTGTTTTGTTTTTTTTAACCGGGACCAGGGAATCTTTAAAAGTTGCCAAAATTGACAGTCAAATATACAGAGAAAGCTGGCATATTGTTTAAAAAAGATCCCGTCAGCACCATCATCAAAACTTCCGTATTTTATACTACAGACAGTCTTATTACTGCTACAGAAATACTAATACAGGTATACTGCATATACATTCAAGTTACATATAAATTTAAAAAACATATTCAAAAGGCTTACTGCTGACTCTCTACCTCTGCTGGATATATGAGTCTCGAAAAACCAGCACGCAGGACCTCGGATAGGCGCTGAAACCCAACTGGCATGAGTTCAAAATCTTCCCAATCAGCGAACCAGCCTACCAGGTATCTGCGAGCTATGGAGAAAATCGAAAAAGCCTCACTGAACTCCCCCAGTCTCGTACATAGCCCGATGGACTTTGTCCTCGATGACTTTTCAGCTTGTTTGACTCCTGCGGGCTATTAATTCCAAGTGCCTGCTCCATTAATTGATATGTCATTCTCATGCTAGCTCGGGGGTGTATATACTTATGGGATAGTGGATTGATAAGAAACCCCATTTTTAAAGAGCTTTGGGGGCATGGGGGCAAACCTAAGGTTTCATTAGCTAAGCCATCTGCCTTTAATTGAGTTTTCTCCAGACATGAAAGAACGAGACTTTGTCTTCTTAGAGGACTTTGTTTTATTCTGGAAATGATCGAGGCTAGTTAAAATGATTGAGGTTAGTTGAGAGTCTTTTGAAAGTTCTTGATGGTTCGAGGTTAGTTAAAATGATTGAGGTTAGTTGAGAGTCTTTTGAAAGTTCTTGATGGTTCAAGGACTTTATGACTAATTTAGAGTCTCTCATGGCTACTAATTTTTTTATTCCCAAGATGCCAGCGATAGATAATTCTTTAAATAGAGTGTATGCCTCAACTTGATTGTTTGTTACAATTCCTAGCCTCCAATCATAGATATATTTTCGTTTGTTACAATTCCCAACCCCTAAGCATAGGTATATTTTTGTTTACCTTCAATATCAAAGATGACCCCTCCCTCTCCTACAACCCCTAGATTTCCCTTACATGCCCATCAAAGAAAAGAATATGTGAGTTCTGCCTTGTTTTCCACTCCTCGAATTTTTGCTCCCTCGGCTTAATCTTCCAATTGAAGGGTATTGAATGATTCTTTTCTCTTGGAGCCATTGAAATTTCCTCGAATTTTTGCTCCCCTGGCCTAATTTTCCAATTGAAGGGTATTGAATGATTATTTGATCTTGGAGCCATTGAAAGTTCTTTGGATTTCCTCATCCATTCAATTTCCTCTCTGTCAAGTGTTTGCTTGTTTTCGAGGGATAAATTCTTTATTTGGAGGTTTTCCATCTTGAGGTTTTAAACTTGATTGACCATTGAGAATGGAGATTATATACATTGTTTAAAGATGGCTTTTTGGCAAGCCATAGTTTCCATAATAAATATTTTTGTAAAGTTGTCCATATCCACATGAAGAGATGTTTATCTTTGAGAGTGCCCCTATATATTTTGGTCCAGCAGGTGAACATTCCATTCCAACATGTTGGCCTAAGAAATATAGGGATAATCCTAAAAACGTTATTTCCTAGACTTGGATTGTGAAAGGACATTCTAGAAATAGATGCTTACCATTTTCCTCTAACTTCCTACATAACACACAATAGCTTGAACCTTGGATTCCTCTTTTTTGGATGTGATCAACTATCAGTATTATTCCATGCACTAATAGCCATCGAAAACATTTAATTTTGGTAGACCATACCTTTTTCCATATTGCGGAGAGTTGAGGCAGAAGGAGAGATTGGAGTTGATGAAGATATATTTCTTTAACAAAAAATCCTGAAGATCCCCAACCACACAAATCTAACTTCTAAAAGTTCTATGGCACACAACTCTTGAGGAGTATAGGAAAAGGAGAAAGGAGAGGATGCAAGGGGGGTGGGGGCTCATCAAATTTCTATCCTTTCCAATCTCCCGAAGTTAGGGACTATTTCGATATATAAAAAAGAGTGTGTTGGTTTCATTCATTCAACTAAGTTTTAAGAGGAATAATCTCTAAGCAGTTCTCCAATGGCTTGTGACCCATTATGTTGTCTTGCCATATCCTTATATCTTTTCCATTTCCTGGAACTCAAGTGATTTTTTCTCGGATTAGAGGGATTGTATATTTGATTAACCTCAATATGTGGGATCTTTTTTGGTTACCTATTTCCCCGTCTATGCATCTTTTCCTTCTTGACCTGAAGTACTTTTTCCACAAATTTTTTTCCACCTTTTAGATTTCTCAATAATCAATCTCCATAACACCCCCCCACCCATTGCTAGGTTGAGAAGTGTGGGATCTTTGATGCCCAAACATTTGTCATTCTCTACCTCTTACAACTGACTAGCTTAGCAAGTGATATTTATTTGTGTCATATTTTCCTCCCTGCCACAAAAACCTTCTCAAATGTTGAGCTATTCTTTCTATAACTCCAATTGGAGCCAACATAGTTGAGCACTAGAAGAATAGGAGGGTAGAGAGAACAAATTTGAGAAGAATGATGCATCCAACTGGATTTAACCAGCGAGAGCCCCACTGCTGAAATTTACACTTGATTTTTTCCAAGATGATTTTCCATGACTGAGTTGAGGGGTTGCTTAAGGAGAGATGCATAACAAGGTGATGGAAGGAGGATAAATTTTCTTGAAAGGGAAACTACATAATTTTGGAGATGTGTTGTAGGGGTTGTAAGCTTGCATTCCATCCAAATATTTGGCTCTTTTGTTTGTTGACATTTCCACCTAAGACACAAATAAAAGAATTCAAAACAATCTTGAACCTAGATGCAATAATAATGGAGTCTCCTCCAATCAAGATGGTATCATCCACAAACTATGAATGATTTATGCTCTTTACTCCTCTTACCATTTTAATTCCCAATAGGTTTCTTATTAACCTTTCATGTTACAGCTTCCTACTCAAGTCTTAGACTATCATAATTTAATGTAGAGAGGAGAGTGGACATATTTTCCTTAGCCCTCCTTTTTACGGAAGAAAGGGACTAACCTATCATTCATTAGTGGGGAAATCCATGGTATGTTAACATAAGCAGCTATCCATCTAATGGATAAAGGACTAAAGCCGAATTTGTGCATGGCATCAAAGAAAAATGAACGCCTCACCCAGTCAAAGGCATTTTCCATGTCTATTTTGATAATCATACATTTATCCTTGTTATATTTGTTGAAGTGAATAGCCTCTTGAAATATAATTGAATTTTCTACTATCTACCTTTTCTACATGAATCCTCCTTGGTTCTATGATATTATCTTTGGGATTTCCTTAGTTTGTTTGCCATGATCTTCGTCATTATTTTGTAGGAGGCATTTGCATCGAGAGATGGGTCAAAATCTAGCAAATGAAGATAGATTTCCTCTTTTGGAATCAAAGCTAAGAAAGAGGAATTTGTATCACTCCCCATCTTGTAAGTTTTTTGTATATACCTTAGCATTCAAATCATATCATACTTAACCAACTCCCAACATGATCTATAGAGATGTATGGTAAATTCATTCAAACGTAGCACTTTGTATGGATCTAAACTCCATACTATGTTAACCACTTCATATTCTTCGATTTGGTTTAGAAGTTTTTCATTTTCCTCTAGGGAGACAAGTGAGGGGATATTACTAAGAAGTTCAACAATAACACAGGGGTCTACACCCTCCTATTATGAGTATAGAGCTTGAAAATTCTCCTTGTCCACTGATTTTATTTCCTGGAAATTTGCAAGCTTTCTTCCATCTTCCAATGCAATTTATTTAAATTTATTCCTTTTCCTCCTTACCATGGGTCAACGATGAAATAAGGTTGTCTTGTAATCCCCATATTTTAACCAGAGTCTCCTTGACTTAAGTCTCCAAGTTTCTTCTTCAACTTTGAGATCCTTGTGCAAATTTTGACAAAATTTTCTCTTTGCTTGTTGTAGCTCCCCTGTTACTTGTCCCACTTCTAGATTTTAGTGAACCAAATTAAGTTGAGGGAGAAATTACTCCTTCTTTGAGGATGGGGACGAGTAAGAGTTTTTAACCCAAGCTTTGAGTTCCAATTGCACTGACTTCATATTTTTATCCCAAATCTAAATAGGTGAGCCCACAATCCAGGTGTGCTAGGCATCAGATATAACTTCCATTGTTTTTTCATCCTATAGCCACAAAGGGTTAAATCTAAATTGGAGGGGACCATAATTAGGGGAATCTTCAAGAATTAGCATGATTGATTTATGATCAGAAATAGTAGAAGGAATTATTTTAGAATAAATGATAAAATCCCGAGATAAAATATTTCTATGAACCAAACAACAGTCTATCCTTGCTGCAATATGCCCCAGTTGTTGTGGAAACATTTCCCCTACAAAAAGGTGAAACCCCCCTTGGATCAAGACTCATTTAATCCAAGGTAGGAAGTAACAAATGGTTTCCTACTTTCCTCCTAGATCTACTTTGTATACCCACAAACATAATGTAAAAAGAAGATGAGAGAACAAAGTATAAGGCTTACCTCATTTCAGTCGGTTATCCTAACTGCTCCAACTCTTGATTTTGATGTCCAACCTCTCAATGTGAGAAGAATTCTACAAGAGACAAAAAAAATCACCTCCTTCTTCCACAATATATTGTTAAATAAAATAGACCTATCTACTTTGAGCTAAGAAAAAATAGATGTTCATACATTGAACAACATAAGCATGAGGGGAATAGGCCAAGTTATATTATATGGAAAGAAATAAGTAATGAAGCATTTACAACCTTGATGTCAATGTTAAAACAACTCCTCCAAGCTCTCCTTTTCCTCCCCTTTAATGTCACAAGATCAACAATATGATACTCTAAAGTTCTCCCTCCTTTTCACCCAATAATGGCCTCCATTATATAGGGGATGAGGCATAACAACCATAGGATAATTTTGAGGAGAGGATAGGATAACATGAGGATTTATATGAACAAACAAGATTGACCTTGCCTTGGATAGAGGGTAGCTCGAACCAACCTCTAACCAACTGAAATATCACATAAACAACCTCTCAAAATAAGGCATAATGCTTGCAACCACTTCATCACCCCCTAGAATTTATCCTAGGGCGATATTATCGCTCCCCTAGAACTAAGCAAGGAGCGATGACACGGGTTCATATTCCTCTACATATGGGCAGGGGAGCGATGATACGCAAAAAAGGCTAAAAACTCAAGTTGAAATATAGTATTTCGACCTCCAAATGATAGGTTTCCCCTCTAGCATGTCTAGGGATTATGATAAACACTCCCACATGGTGAAGAAAGTGTGACACTTAAGTGCGAAAAATAGGTGTGTAACAAATTCCCCCTAAAGTGTGAAGTCAAAAGAGAAACTGATAGCCGAAAAACTTTACAACAATATATGTGCAAGGGTGCTAGAATAGGAGAGTTGGGAGGAAGCTACAAACAAACATCAAACAATATATATGTATCATCCCCAAGGTAGGCATACACATGCTTGGAATAAACTAAATGAAAGCATGGTCACCGAACAATACACTACGGATCCATGAAATCCATGACTAAGGATATGGCCACGAAAAATACAATGTGGATCCATAGCTCCATGATATGATCAGGTTGTAGCCATGAAAGAATACATAGTGGAGCTACGATATGACAAAAACATAGCCACAGACCAATACAAAGTGGATCTATGTGATAGCATATATATATTAGTGAGATCACCATCATGATGGCCATACTGGAATCTTCTAAGTACACAAATAATCTTCATCGCAACATGGGTGAGTCACGTAACAGAGGTGGGTGCCTAAGGGGTTCTTAGGGTCTTTGTCTTGATCCTGAAATGGTACAATTCTAGCTACAATAATAGATGTATTGACGTCGAACATGGTAGACACCACTTGATTACCAATCATTAATGTATACCATTAACAAGTGCGAGGGAAATCACCAATGAATATAATGACTCCCAAGGTACCCTAGTACATTCCAACGAACGTGAATAAATGAGTTGAAGTTGAAAATTCGTGGAATCATTTGATCAGAGGCCAATGATGTAAACCTATTTTCTAAAGTGAGGAGACCTTCCATTGGGGCATGCAGGTTCTAAGGTACTAACTGGTTTCTAAGTCTAATTTCTGGATATTGTGTTGAAGTTGACATGAACAAACACGTCAAAGGAGGGCCATGATGTGTCCCCCATCATCGACAAGAAATTGACAGAAGAAAGTGATGTAAGATAATAGATCGAATGATCACAAATTGACATGAGGATGAAGGTTGGTAATACTGCAGAGTGGTTGATTTGGGATGAAATTTCCCTTGAACATTGTGAGGCACGCCAAATGATTTGGAAACTTTGACTCGATGAGATATAGACCAAAACATAGTGCGATGATAACTAGGGAACTCTTTGGGTGGGCCAAAGGAGTATAATGACTCATAGGATTGGTATGACTCAGAGACAAGCAAATTACCCAATTGTAAGACAAGACACAAACAAGTGCCATGTTCAAGGGTGACAACAAACAACTGCCATAATGTTGACCCACTTCCCTCAAATTCCCCCCCACCATGAATTGATCCAGATTTTATGAGCAGAACGAAATGAATACAGATTATTATCAAAATATGCTTAACAAATAATAACATGTATACAGTAAAATTGGTTTCTATTCAATAAGGAAATAAGCTGAAACTATAAAATGTAGTGGAAAATAAGATTTCTAGAATGGGGTAGCTTATCTCTAAGAAGAGATGTGACAACTACACTCATTTGCAAGAAGATGATTACAATGAAGGCTCTAAATTCCTTTTCACAATAAATAGGAATTTCAAAAACCCTAGACATCCAAAAACCTAACCCTAGGAGATGAAGCACCAAAAGTCATGTGGGCCTCGTTTAGGTAAGTTAGTACATCAACTTCCTGGGGTCGTAACTTTTGCATATGATCTTCGTTTTAGGCGCACGATAGCCCGTTAGAAAGGTCTATCCAAGGAMTGCACATATTTTCTATGGAAATCCCCACCCATTTTGATTGTGGCGAGCCATAAAATCGTTGTTTAGGGCCTCAAAATGGCCAYRGAAGTCAKGGACCTGAAAACTAGGAAAAAACTGTTGAACTGGAAAACTGCCAAAATGAGGAAGTTGGAATAGGTAGGAGGCCATCGAAATCCATATGGATCATGAATGCCGAGTACCTCTTTGGTTTTTAATAATATTGAGGAGGATAACAGATGCTCGAAATAACTCATCTTTGATGAGTCCTTCATCACATGTTTAGTGAACCTGAAGAATGAGAGGTTCATTCCCCTATGGCTCCTTCAATGTATAATTTTGTGAGCCTAGAGAAGATAAAATTGGTGGTATTTTCAAGTTTAGAGAGTCTGAAAATAACTTAAAGAAGTCTCTAGGGTTGTTCTTTTTCCTAAATTTAGTCCCCTGAACCCAAAAAAGTATAAAACAATACAAGGGAGAACTCTTCTAGCCAAGGTTGACTAGAGTGTTCCTTTTTCGTAATTATCCCATACAGTTTGAAAAAGGGTTAAAATTAAACCGAATAGATGCCATTTCAAATCCTTTTAATGAGTGTGAAAGGAAACAAGCTCACTCGACAATCTTTTCATGTTTAGAGAGACTGAAAAAAGCTTAAAGAAGACTTCAAAGAGTTCATTTTTCGTATAGTTTTTACAAGCCCAAGAAAGTGATAAAATTATACTTGGTAACTTATTCTCATGTATTTACGAGAATGAGAAACAAAAATACTAAGCTTATATAGAGAGAATGAGTGGCACGCAACTAAGTTCCAATACGTGGAACAAGTCTAAGTAATGACTATGATAGGGTGTAGTAAGTAGACATGGAAAGCAAGGACCACTCACAACATCGTGTCTCTCTAGAGGGTAACCACAAAATGGTAGCAACATGATGCAAAAAACTAATGTCAAGCATAATTGTAATAGCCATAAGCAAGCAAGACCGCAAATAGTAGCGAAGCAGTAGCAAGCACAACCATTAAGCATAAAATAAGATCTCTGCTTCATTTTTTAATGAGCTTGAAACAGAGAATGAACTAGGCTTGAAGTTTTTGCTTCAATTTTTTAACGATATTGAAATAGAGAATGAACTATGCTCAAAGTGTCTGCTTCATGTTTTAACGACCTTGAAACAGATAATGAAATTGTGCTCGGGGTTGGTTTCATTTTTTAACGAGCTTGAAACCGAAAAATGAACTATGCTTGGAATGATATCCATTGACGGGTTTCTTACCAACATGATGTCCATAGGTTGGTACTTCGAGTGATACCCATTGGCAGGTTTTTTCCCAACATGATGTCCATAGGTTGGTACTTGATCCCCCACATGATCAACAAAAGCTAGCAGCTTAACTCCATCATGATGTCCAGAGGTTGGAGACATGCCCCCTAAGTGTCGTTTCGTCCAATGACTCTTTTTCTACACCTAATTAGACTCATGACTACTAATAGGAATAGGTTCACCAGAGAGGGAGGAAGAAAGAGGATCAACTGACATAGACAGAGGAAATGAAGGTTAAGGTACTAGATCTAGTGGAAGAATCGACTCAATTGGGGGGGGGGTATGTTTCATTTTTAATGAGCTTGACATGGACAATGAACTATGCCCATGGTTATATGTTTCATTTTTTAACGATCTTGACACATAAAGTGAACTATACTCATGGTTATTTGTTTCATTTTTTAACGATATTGACACAGAAAGAAAACTATGCTCATAAACCTTGACCATGGCTTCCAAGAGATCTTCATCGGATGAAAGGACAATGCTCTAAAAATAATATATGCTGAGAGACTAAATAATGGTAACAAGGGAAATATCAAGCTCTAAAATCCCCATTGAAGAGTTAACCATGTCAACTATTGGATCTAAGTCTAAATAAGATGAGCATACAATGATAGGCTCCTTCTCATTAGTGGTTGAAGGCATAGGACACGATACCACATAATTAACATGTGACATGAGGAATATCACTTTCATATAAGGAAAATTTTGGGAAGTTGTATGGTCGACAATCATATCAGGAATAATGAATGAAAGTTGGTCAATGGTCACAAGGTTTCCATTATGAGGGAAATACATCACTCGAAAGAGTGTGGATAGGACAAATTTCATAGCATAGAAATAGTCTCACTCAAGGAGTAAATTAAAGTCCAAGGGACCTTGGATTACCATAACATCGATACAGATAGTTTTCCTTCCCAAGGTGATGGGTAGTTGAGGAAGGATCCCTAAAGGTTCATTGCATCTTCTATTAAAATCCAACAGATGATGGGTAACTGACAGAAGTTGAGGGGAAACCATAGCTTGCCAAGAAGTTGAGTATACAATGCGAACATAATCACCTTTGTCTACAATTGTGTGATGTATGATCATATCACAAACCTGCACAGTGATTTGGAAAGACATGCAGGAATGAAGGCGAGGCTCCATCAGTCTATTCCAATCAAAGGAAATGACCTTAGTACTTTGAGGGGGTTCCATTGAAATGGGTGAAATGCTCCCTTATCTGGAGGAATCTGAAGTGACAAGAAAAACCTGAGTGGTATCCACTTCACTCTCCAAGGGAAGAGMAAGATTGACCGAGAATTAAATTGGACTGACCACTTCATCAACCAAGGATTGGTTGGGAGAAGACTCATGGGAAGCAATTGCAGGTTGTTTATGAGAAACAAAAATGTATTCTAACAATTGTGAAGCTTCATCCATGTGAGGGAAAAGGTAAGTGAGGTACATTTCCCTGCATAAATGACAAGGAATCCTGGATTTACCCATTTTCCCCCTACCTTGGGATCATTGGTTGATGGGTTGTCACCAGCATGAATTGCAATGACTGGCAACACAAGTTGTTGAGAACTCATGGACCACACTTCTAAGACCTTGAGAATACTAGGGAAATGGTTAAGAAGGCGGTCACCCTTACAAAGCATGCAAGGGAATTTGGGCTTGCAACCTATGTTGGTAGGAATTTCAACATTATCAACACTCACGACAATGGTTGGTTGATTTCCCCCTTGTTTATTTTTCTTCTTCTTGTTCTTACTTTTCTTCTTCTTGTTCTTACTTTTCTTCTTCTTCTTAGCCTCCTGGTTAATATCATCAAGGTTTTCACCAGGTGAGGAACAAGAAATGGAAGAAGACACGACATACGAAGAAGGAAAAGGGTCAAAAGGAGGTTGATGTTATGAAGGTGGAGAGATTTCTTGGCTAGCAATAGGGGCATTCGGGACCATAGGTGTGGAAAATAACCATACTAGTAACCCCACAGCGAAACTGGGAAGAGTCAATGTAGCGATGTAGGGAGGAACAATGTTTCCAAAACAAGGAAAAGCATAAGGTTGCATGTGAAAAGGGGTCCCTCAGTTGGTAGCCTCAAGAATCGTTGCCAAGGACACATATTCAACTGAGGGTCTTCTAAACGTCAAAGAGCACACATTACCAAATTCCCTACAAGATAAGAGTAAGAAAAAAACTCCCTTATGACAGGGATAAAGGACGTAAGGATCTTCTAGAGACGGGAGATGAGGCCGTAAACTAAGAAATGAGAAGAAATTACGATAACCTTCATGCAACAATCCCCCAAGGTGAAAGTAAAAGCCCACAGACAAATACCCTCCCAGTTCGTTGAAAAAGGCATTGCACGTCTGTCGCGGGTACCACAAGGAACCTTACTTGCAGAAGGAATTCCCCTTGCAATCACCTGTGTGGAGTTTTGGGAGAGGTTACTATGTTTATCAATTCACAATGAATGACCAAGGGGATGGGGGGGGTACAGTCAATAGTCAAGACTAGAAAATTGGCATGGGAATGTCGGACACAAATACATGACCCAAAACTAAGAAGAATTGGAGTCACCCTGAGGACCTACCACTCTTTAAAGCCCCAAACTTGTGATAGTCTCACTAGGAAAATGAAAGAGGGGACATCTCAACTGATCGCTTCACTTGACCTCATGTTTGACGCCTGTGTGAGAGGAGCTTTCCCGACTAACATTAATTGTTACTATTGGATTTTACACTCTCTAGTATTCTATAGTCTTGTTCATGTGGCTTTGAAGAGTTAAATCTCCACCCTACTATCAAGGCCCTAAAATCCTAGACTTGTTGATTTTGTATCAAATAAATACTAGAAGTGTCCAATTGATTTTATATTACGTGCCTCAATATGGTAAGTGGAAGTGCACTAGATGGTCTTATGAATCGACTCTAAACCGTGCACAAAAATGAAATGCAAAGATTTCATTTTCAATTAATGTTAGCTATGGTAAAAAGGAGAGTCTTTTGCTTTCCTAGATGGATATGCCCAATGAAATTTACTTCTCTCTAAAGTGTGAGATTGAAAATACCCCTCTAGAATGCAATATTTTGTTTTGTTTTTTTTTCAAATGCAATCAAATAACTTCAAATGAAACTCTTTTTTGCTTCCTTACTTTCAAACAAAATGAAATAATTCAATGACGATGCAAAGGATCACGAAGAAAAAAGATGCAGAAAAAAACATGGAATCAAAAAGTTGAAAAGAAATCAAATAATTCAAATGCAAGAAGGCCTCCAACATATGTTCAAACAATAACAAAAAAATGTAAAGTAAAAGAAAACCGATTTTTGAAACCTCAAAATTCAAGTAGAAAAGATCCAAGATCAATGCAAAGTTGCAGCAAGGCCAAAGAGTTCAGGAGTGCACTCAAGGGATTATAAGTTTTCCCAAGAGGATAAGAGTGAGAAACTGAACAACAAGGATTAATGCAACATATGCAGTCCCCAAATCAATGACAAGGACTATAAAAGAAAACAAGTAAAACTCCTACAAGGCATTGGAATCAAGGTGACAAAACTTTAATGCCTACAGCTGATAAGGATCAAACTACTAATTACATATACTTGGCCAAAGGATTGAGTTAACTTAGGAAAATCATGTACACTTCACAATTTGATAGGAGATGGAAACTCATAAGAGGCAACACAAATATCATATTCACTAAACTTTAATCAATCAAAGCCACAATAATGCATGAAGGACCATGATATGTGGGTCTTAGACAAGAATATGACATAAAAGAGGCAAGGAAAGCTCAAAATCCACTTAGAGAGAGGATTATCGCCACTATAACACTACATACAGAGCCATTATCAAGGTTTTGTTGCTCCCCAAGACACTGAGAGAGGGAGATAATCAAGATGTTATTGCCCCTGTAACATTGCAGCCAAGGTAATGATCAAGGTTTTATTTTTCCACAAGACATTCAAAGGGGGTGATAATCAAGATGTTATCACCATGTATTCCCTTATAGGGGGGGATGAAGTATGGAAAGTGGTGAAGAGACAAAAACCTTGCCTAGATCTGAGAAAGGGTCAGGTTCTTGACTTAGAAATATTCCCAATGATTGTGAGGGAATGGGAGAATTCAAAGAATAGGCATACAATACAAAAAGATCAAGCAACAAACACAAATTCAAAGGGCTAGAAAACACTAAGGAAATATTAAAATGAGTGATCCCCAATGGAGTCGCCAGTTTTGTTGTGGAAAATTTTCCCCTGTGGACAAGTGAAATCCCCCTTGGATCAATAATCCTTTAATATAAGACATAAAGTATCAAATGGTTTCCTAATTCCCCACTAGATCTACTTTATATACCCACAAACAGAATGGAAAAAGAAGATGAGAGAATGAGGTAGATGTATTACCTCCTTTCATTCTATTGTCCTCACTGCTCCAACTCTTGATTTTGATGTCCAAGCTCCCGGAGCGAGAGGAATTATACAAGATACAAACCAACACCTCCTTCTTCCATGATACATTGTTAAGCAAAATAGACCTATCTATGTTGAGATAAGAAAAAATAGACATGCATACATTGAGCAACATAAGCATGAGGGGAATAGGCCAAATAATATTATATGGAAAGAAATAAGTAATGAAGAGTTTACAACCTTGATGTTGATGTTGTAGAAGGTCCTCCAAGATCTCCTTTCCAACCCTTTGAATGTCACAATATCAATAGTATGATACTCTAAAGTTATCTCTCCTTTACACCCAATAACAATGTACATTATATAGGAGTTGAGGCATAACAACAACAGGATAATTTTGAGGAGAGGATATGATAAAATGAGGTTTTATATAAATAGAAAATATTGACCTTACCTTGGATAGAGGGTAGCTCGAACCAACCTCTAACCAACTAAAATATCCTTGAAACAACCTCTCAAAATAAGGCATAATGGTTGCAACCACTTCATTTCCCCTCTAGAACTAAGCACAGGGTGATAGTATCACTCCCCTAGAATTAATCAAGGAGCGATGACAAGGGTTCATCCTCTTCTGCATATGGGAAGGGGAGTGATGATTCTCAAAAAAGGCCAAAACATCAAGCTGAAAGATAATATTTTGACTTCCAAATGATAGGTTTCCCCTCCAACATGTCTATGGATTATGAAAAACACTCCCGCATGGTGAAGAAAGTGTGACACTTAAGTGCAACAAATAGGTGTGTAACACCATACCAATTCTTTTATTGGACCAAGTGAACTTCCCTTTGGAAGAATTAATATCAACTAGGTCCAATTTAGCCATCATGTCCTCTATCATTTCACGGAATGGATCCCTAACAATGTGCCCCCACTTTTCTCTTTATTGTTTAGAGTGACACTGAAGTCTCCTCTTGTGATGCTATTATGTAACTCTTCTAAATTTTGGAGAGACAAGAGTGAGTTCCAACAAAATTCTTTTTCTTTGTAATCCATTGACATCTAAACATTAACTAGATTAAATGTTTTCCCTATTTGGATATGAGCAAAGATAGTAATAATCTAGTGTTGGATACTAAAGGAGTTTACCAACTTCAAGGAAGTGATGTTCCATATTGTGCAGAGTCCCCTGAAGCTCCTCGAGAGATTACTGCAATACCTTCACTAAGCACCATCTATTTTTACAAGATAGTATTTCTTCTAGAGCCTCCATCTTCATTTCTTGGATAAGAAGAATTTGGGGATTTTATGTTCAAATGAAATCCCTCAATGATTCCTCTTTGTACTTACTCGCTAAACCTCTGCAGATCTAAGAGAAAATTTTGATTATTTATTTTGATATTTTGGGGCACCACTTTGAGACGGTATTAAAGAACATAAATTCTTTATTATCCTTCAACCAATTTATATGGTCTTATATGGGGTTGATTGAGTACCCATTGTTGTGTCTTTAGTTGTTTCTTCTTCTCTAACTACTTTATATGTCTTTCTACCAAGTTTCTTAGGTATACACTCCTATGAATTGTCCTCCTATTTTTCCATTTCCTATTATTACGGAGATATTTTCCTAGTTCGCATTCATGTGCCTGTTGTGGAAATGTTTCCTCTGCAGATACGTGAACCCCCCCTTGGATCAAGACTTCATTAACCTTAGACATAAAGTACCAAATGGTTTCCTACTTCCCCCCTATATCTACTTTATATACCCACAAACAAAACGAAAAGATAATATGAGAGAACGAGGTAGATGTCTTACCTCCTTTCAGTCGGTTGTCCTCGCTCCTCCAGCTCTTGATTTTGATGTCCAAGATCCTAGTGCGAGAGGAATTTTGCAAGAGACAAAACAACACTTCCTTCTTCTATGATATATTTTTAAACAAAATAGACCTATATACTTTGATCTAAGAAAAAATAGATGTGCATACATTGAACAACATAAGCATGAGAGGAATAAGCCAAGTTATATTATATGGAAATAAATAAGTAATGAAGTAATTACAACCTTGATGTCGATGTTGCAACAACTCCTCCAATCTCTCCTTTCCATCCCCTTGAATGTCACAATATCAACAATATGATACTCTAAAGTTCTCCCTCCATTTCACCCAACAATGGCCTCCATTATATAGGAGTTGAGGCATAACAACCATAGGATAATTTTGAGGAGAGGATAGGATCAAATGAGGATTTAGCTGAACAAACAAGACTGACCTTTCCTTGGATAGAGGGTAGCTCTAACAAACCTCTAACCAACTAAAATCTCCTGAAAACAACCTCTCAAAATAAGGAATAATGGTTGCAACCACTTCATCCCCCCTAGAATTGAGCACAGGGTGATAGTATCGCTCCCCTAGAACTAAGTAAGGAGTGATGACAAGGGTTCATTCTTCTCTGCATATGGGCAAGGAATCGATGATACTAAAAAAAGGACAAAAAATCAAGGTGAAAGATAGTATTTCAACCTCCAAATGATAGGTTTCCCCTCCAACATGTCTAGGGATTATGACAAACACTCTCACATGGTGAAGTAAGTGTGACACTTAAGTGCAACAAATAGGTGTGTAACATTGCATATTCTAGGTTTCTCTAGTATCCATTCTCAAATATCTTCCCCATATATATAAGGAACCTCATATTCCAAAGGGTTTTCTACTTCTTGACTTGCTTTAGGTATTTCTGGGACATGGGGCTCAAGAATTTATGAGATGATAGTTTTAGATCAAAATTGCGTAAAGGTTCCTATCCCTACCTTCTCTGGAGTTATGATTGACTCCTCCTGGAAAATGACTTCAAATCTATTTGAATTAGGTTGGGAGGTTTTAGTTGAAAGTTTTTCTAGCATCCCATGGGATGATGTGTCGACTTGATTTGTTTTGTGTTTCATCTATTGTTTTGGATTATTATTTAACTAGGGCTCTAAACCTAAAAAATAATGAGCTTATTGTGAGTTTTTCTTTGATGTTGTTTGCTTGGGGTTCATATTCCTTTTAATTATTTTCCATTACTCCTCTTTTTCCTATGATGGAGGGTTCACTGTGCTACCTTCTTTCATTTTGTTGCAAAGTGTCCATATTCATGGAAAACTTTTCATTTCAAGGGGAGTTTCTCAAAATCCAAGGGTTGGTCATGTTTCCAATTATATAGGGTTAGAAGGACTACTTATGGGATCCCCTTCTCCAATTCAAATTCAATATAGATCCAAAAAAAGGTGAACATCCCTTATTTTAGAATAGTCTTGTCTATGTATATTCTAAGAGTTTTCCCAATACATCTCAAGGTTTAATCATTCCAACAATGTAGGGGGAGATGAGGAAGCCACACCAAAACTAGAATTTCAAAATGGATGGCATTCGTAGGATTAAAGTTGGGAGTCCACCTATTTAAGTACATTCCTATAGTCTCTATGAAATAAGGCTCACTCTTGATTATTAAATCCCTACCCTCTTTGGATTGGAAGAGAAATATGTAATAACCTTGGCCACAAAAGAAACATGTCAATTGGCCCTTGGTATGAACTTTCTAGTTCCAATGAATCCAAATTTCCATTGATCTAGGGGACAACCATACCCTTGTAAATTGTCTTATTATTCCTCTTTCTTCCATTTCTAGAGCCATTTGTCTTGAGTTCACTCCCATAATAGGAATTTTAGGAATATTATATATTTGCTTCATGATTCTGGATGACTAGCTTTTGGAGGATAAAAGTATGGTTGCAACCATAACACAAAATGTGGAAAATTCCTTTTTCTGGAAGGGGTTCAGATCCCCCACAAAAGAAGATCCATCTCACAGAATTAGATGTTGGAGGGAGATTAGGTTTTGCAAGTTTTATAGAGTGTATGCACCACTATGTTGTAATCTTCCTCACCAAGTATGGTAGATGTTATCTTAGCATATTCATTTGAAAAGTTATTGCTATTTTTATTTTTGAAAAAAAATTGTTATTGTTGTTGAGTTTGTTGTGTATTGATTGTAAATTCCACATTGCAAGCTTGAACGTGATGGAAGATCACATAAGTTCACAGATTCATGTCACATACACCTAACACGATTAGAGTTGGCATACCAAGGGAATGTTTTTTTCTCTTTGAATGATTTGGTTTGCAGTTTAGCAAATTTCTCTTTGCATGATTTGGTTTGAAGTTTATATCTCACATGCATAGGAGGACTTTTGATAAAGTAGTTTAAGGTAATTATAGATTCAAATTCATGCTATTAGATATGTGTTTGAATGAAGGTGATTAAGTTTAATGGTCGATGCATGTGACAAAATACAAGTGTTTAATTGTCAAAGTGGGTAAGAAAACCATATAAATATGATTCAAGTATTTTTGGCATAAGATTGTCATTCTTTAAAAGCACATCTTTAAGCATAATATTGTTATTCTTTAAAAGCACATTATTTTTGGCATAAGACTAAAAGCACATTTGGGAATAGGTTTTGTAATGCTTTTCCTTAAAAAAAAATCATTTTTGGCATAAGATTATCATTCTTTAAAAGAACATTTGGTGACAGATTTGGTAATGCTTTTCAAAAAAAACATATTTTTGACATATGATTGTTATTCCCCAAAGAATATTTGGGATAGGTTTTGTAATGTTTTTATTTTCAACATACATTTGGAAAATAATTTAATTTGTAAAGAGGAGATACATTTTGTAATGTTTTTCCTTTCAAAAAAAAGCATATATAGAAAATAATTTCATTTTTAAAGTGGTGGTTTTTGAAACCAACTTTGTAAAGGGGACTCATATAAAGAGGATATAATAAATTTGATTGGGATTACAAATAGGGTTCATATTTTTCATGTTGGTGGTCATAAGGCCTTTTATAAAGATACAAGAACATTTTTTAAAAGGAGACATGGGATACGTACAGTAAAATTAAATTTTATTTAGATAGTGCCCTAGACCCACCCAAAATGTAATAAGGGGGCCTACATAACCTTGTGTGTGTCATGACGCCTATTGGTGCATTATGATATTATTGGTGCCTTTTAATTATATTTTTCTTTTTTAGAAACAAATGCACACAAAAAGAAACATAAATCACTCTCATATAAAGAATCAATCACTCTAATATAAAGAAGGAAAACAAAGGGATAAAGCAATTTGCACTTGATGACAAATCAACATAAAATTTAGAATTATTTTACATAATCCAAAAGGCCACTTGTTATAGCTCAAAATGGCACTATCATGCATTTTTTACTTTGGTCTGCTTACTTACACATCCACCAACCATTGTTTCTGAGGTTCCTCTTAAAAAAAAATTTGCATGGTGTACGTACACTGCTACATATGCACCACACATACATACACTAGATGCATCCCTGACAACCCTTGTATACTCTAAAAAGTTGCAAAAAATTAAAAAGTTATGCGCTTTTGGGTGGATTTTATGTGTTATGTTAGGTTTCCCAACCATCTTACCTCTTGTAGCCCTTATGAAAACTAATTAACCATCTTTTCTCCATATAAAAGGGGCCCTAGGGGGGGTCATTTGGAGATATGGAAGAAGAGGCAAGTGAACTCTGCCAAAGCCTTTTGCATCATGCTTTGAGTTTTATCCTCAACATTCCCTTCCAGTCATCCTCCTTTATACAATCCATCCTTTTACCCTATATTTGCATGTTGGTTGTGAGGATAGCATATTGGGAATAGTGCACTTAGAGTCAAAGTAGAGGAACC
Organism: Picea sitchensis; assembly: GCA_010110895.2. Lineage (NCBI taxonomy): Eukaryota > Viridiplantae > Streptophyta > Pinopsida > Pinales > Pinaceae > Picea > Picea sitchensis. Next base: position 19,217 of record SNQJ01S0118060.1, read on the forward strand.
CGGGAGAGGTTCTTGGATCGACGTCAACAAGATTCAGGTTGCAACTTCCAATCTTGTTATCAATAAAAGAGAAACTTCTTATCCCAAATATTTATGTCTTTATGTTTATGTTTATGAATGTTTTTCATGAATATCTAACCCTTTAGATGATCTTGGTAGTTATGCATATGTTTTTAAATTTTATTCTATGAATGTGTTTTAGGAAAGCTTTGGGGGGAATCCTGCAATCTTGGAATGAACAACAACAATAAGGGATCTACAACAGACATAAGGACTCAAGGTACATATTTCAATATTTTCTCCCTTCCCTTAACTATCATTAGGTTTTTGTTGGATTTGGGGTAGAATAGTAGCATTTCTATCTTTTAAGGTGTCAAGGCTCTTCCTAGTCGCTAGACCTAGATTAGGGGGATTTTTCCCCATAGAAGAATTGGCGACTACACTGGGGATCGAACCCAAAATCCCAATAGTTTGATTGTATCCCAATAGTTCTTTTGTAAAGTATTTAGAATTATTTTACATCGATTTTTTTTTGTACCCAAGCTAAAGTTTAGGTTTTTGAAGTCTAAATCTCTCTTTGAGTCTCTTGGGATAAAATATCGAGTTGCAAGAAGATCATTATTCAAGGCATTTTTCTAAAGGGTCCATTAAATTGTGTACATGAACATTCATAAAATTTGAATAATGAAGATTTTTAGGAGTCCATATTTTTAAACTCAAGTTTGTTGAAGGTCAAAGGTCTTAGAAAAATCAATTCTTGAGTTTTAAAGAAAGTTTTGTAAAATCCACTCGAAATTGAATAAGGGGGTCCAAAAAGGGGTCATAGAAGCCTTTTTATCGTAGGAGTTTTTGAAAATATTTCCTCATTGGTCCTAAGAGAACTTGATAATGGAATGAATTGAAGGAATGTTTTGTTTGTTGCAAACATTGATAATCATAGCTTCAGGATCAACAATTCCCATGAACAAAGGAACTCTCACTATGTTCTTACATGCTTAAGAGTAATGCACAAAATTTTTGATATGCTTCAAGCACAATCAATTTTTTTTTTTTCATAGAGAATTGAAGTCACTTAACAAAGACACCTAAGAGTAAGAGGATAAAATTTCACTTGACAATCATGAGTTAGAGTTATTTTCATTTAATGAAAATAAAGTTAGTGTAGCATTGAAATAAGACCAGACGAGGAAAATAAGAAGAAGGATTACCAACCACCTACTAAAATTGCATTTCCAAGACAAGTTGTTAAAACTTAGGAAGATTCGTAGTTGAAGAGGAACAAATGTGCATTAGGATACAAAAATAATGAATTTAATTGATTTCATATTCCTAATTACTCCAAACCTGTTAAGTTTGTGAGGGTAGGCTTTCTTGATGTCGATTTGCAAAGGCATACAGTTGGTGATGGTGTTGATGCTATGAAGAAGAAACTTGAGGATTAAGATAATAATTGTAATATACCTAGAGAGGATAGTATGGGATACATAGGGAGGTACCTAAGTTGATAATGAATGTAATTTGACCATACGATTGGAATAGGCCCACTATGTAATTAAAAGGAAATAATGTGCCAACTATGTAATTAAACAAAAATAATATGTCCACTATGTAATTAAAAATAAATAATATAATAATAAGGGGTAGTTGGCATAAGACCCCTAAGAATACTCACGAGAAAGTATAAATACACATGAGTATCATTGTATTGGACATGTATTGGATTGTATTGTTTTGTGGTAAGCATGGTGTGTGGAATGATTTCTTCCATAAGGAGTATTTGATGGTGTGGGTTCTTATCTCTATTTTCTTATGTTATTCATGGTGAATGCTTTGATATATTGGATGTTTAATGGTTTATTTTTTATTTTTTATGGGGGATTACCTCTTATATCTTTGAAGTTTTACTACAAGTGGTATCAAAGCTCTTTCTTGGGAATGAATTGGGAGAAGTTTTGGGCACAAACTGGAATAATTTTGTTTTCTCTTTCTGTATATTTTTAACGGGAAAAGGAGGATGGAAGTATTAAGGTCAATTTTTGAAACTTTCTATGAAAAAATTGTATAAACCAACCACATATCTAAATTCATCTCAAAACAATATCCAATTTCAAACAAAAGTCACCCAAAAAAGTGTTCACAAAGTGGAGATGTTGTCAATTCAAAATCTTTAATTTTTAGGGTTTTTCTGGTGATGACCACGAGTTTCAAAGATTTGATATCTTTTGTTAGAGTGCATAGATTTCAATCAACATAGTGTCATTAGCTCCAGAGAAGACATGAATTTCATAATTGGGGTCATAATAGTTAATCCAAGAAGCAAAATTGAATCTATGATCATTTTCCCATTTTGGCCTCAAACCCTAACTACATAAAGGAGCTCCATTGAAAGGTACATTATTTTTTATAAACCCTAGGTTTGTTGAATATTTATTTCAAGAAAGATGTATTTTATTGCAAAATATGATGGCCATAGTATTGAAGAATTCATAGAATCTCAAAAGTCAATATGGAAAAAGAATTGGAAAGTTGTGTTGCCTTATGGTTTCAAAGAATATGTGGCCATATGGTGGCAATCATTGGACTCTACTAAGATGATGGCACTTTCTGATGAAGCATATGAAAAATTACTTTTAGACAGGTGGTCTCATGTTGAGAGTATGGATATAAAAAGCATCAAGGTTTTATTTTCATTTGGCAACTCTATATTATAAGTTCATGGATGTATTCAACAAGAAGAGGTTATTTTTTATATTAACCATAGTTTCATGCATAATTTCATCCATATTAAATTGGATAAAATATTACAAGTTCTTGTAAATCATATTCAAAGTACACATGTTGAGTGTGAGAGTGTTCAAATATTTAAAGATTTGAAGATTTCCATGGATAACTATTTGTTCATTTTGATTTTCATGCCTTAGATCTAGATGATCTGGATGTTGTGTTGGGATATCCTTGGATGGGGCCAGTTGGTATAGTTTATATTAATGTGCAAAATAAGTTTTTGAAGCTATGGTACAAGAAAAATAAAATTACATTGTAGGATATTTCTCTTATTAAACAAGAAGGGCCTAATGAGGCACATGAAGAAGTACCTGCAAGGAAACAAATTGTCATACCTCACATGTCAAATGAAGAGTATAGGGTTGAGTCAAAAGAAGAGCCTAAAGAATTAATTGAAAAAAAACTAAAGGAAGGGAATAAAGAGAAAGAAGAAGATACAAAACCACATGTTGAAAAGTCAAAGAAATAAGAACCTACAATTAAGGTCGCTATATATCGCCACCCATACCACATGGAACAACAAAAATCATCAAGGCAAGGGAAGGAGCATCAACAAAGTCACTATGGATGAACATGAAACTAGAGATGCAACCAGTATGGAGGCACATGGAGAACTAAAAGCAATGCATGGATATATCAAAGTATTGCAATGAAGACATGTATCCCAAGAAGAAACTTGAATCAAGATCAAGGAAAAGCCACAGTTGGACTGCATGTCCACATTTCACTAGAATGGATGGATGATCATGCATGGCACTAGTTGACTACATTGCTTAGTAGGTCATATTATATGGATTTTTCCCATGTTTCGAGTATGAAACATGCTAAGGGGGATGGAATGCTATGTACATAGGGAGGATAATATGGGGTAATATGGGGTACCTAGGGATGTACCAAAAGGGATAGTGAGTGTGACATGGCCATAATATTGGAATAGGCCGACTATGTAATTAAAATGAAACAATATGTCCACTATTTAATTAAAAGAAAATAATATAATAGTAAGGGGTATTTGGCATAAGACCCCTAATAATACTCATGAGAAAGTATAAATACACATGAGTATCATTTTATTGGATTGTATTTTCTTGTAACACGAATTTATTATGGAGGGATTCCTTCCATAAGGAGTATTTGATGGTGTTACCCTACCTTAATGGTTTATTTCCATATTCTTGTGTTGTTCATGGTGAATTTTTTGGTTTCTTGGATGTTCAAGGGATTATTTTTAAAGTTTTGAGGGGGATTACCTCTTATATCTTTGAAGTTTTACTACAATGATTATGCAATTTATGATGATAAGTTGACTAATGATGAAGAATTTGATGAAGTGTATAAATGGTTCCAACATTGGTATCGAGTTTCCCATCATGAGTTGCAATGTTTTGATGTTAACCCATATAATTTTTGCGAGAAGACAAACCACCTTTCAGAAAGTTATTAAAAGAAAATGAAGATTAAACTGAAATAGGTGTATTTTGGATGTTTAGGTACTTGGAATTGGGATTTGGAAGACACATTATTCAAGCGGTCTTACCATCATGTTCATACAAAAGGCCAAAAATGTTTATTTGAAGAGGTTTCTACATCATGTGGTTGTGAATGTTTTCAATGAAGAATTAATCATTTAGGGCAATTAAGGTCACCTTTTGAATTGAAGATCAAGTCTCCAGAATCCACTCAAAGACATCATGGTTACCCTTTTCTACTTTCAAGGGGGTTTATTAATGTTATTGATTTATAGATCCGAGGACTTCTCACATTTCAATTGACAAGATATAAGATATTGATGATGATTATCAGACTTAAAGTTTCAAAGTCTACTCAATTTGAGTTTTAAGGATTATGGTTGATTCAGGATGATGGATTGAGGATTTTATGCTTTCAACATATATAATTCACATGGATTTTTTGGATTGTTCAGTTTTTCCTTTAGAGAATATTCATTGATATAGTTAAGCACTAGGAATTTTTGAGGATTTAGATAATTTGAGGATATTCATGGAGACAATTCAACACTTGGGAAATTTTTAGGATTTTTCCATATTTTGAGGATAATGAAACAGATGTTATTTTGATGGATGGTTTTCACTTTGGCATTTGAGGATTCAACAACTTATTTAAAATTTGTGACTTGCATGGTTGTTTGACATGTTTGATTGACATTTTGGTTGCAAAATTCGAGGTAGTACCAACAATTCACCTGGTTGACTTCTCAGTGGGTTTTAGCAAGATTGTGATTCACTCCTTTTTTAATCATATACAATTTTTTATACATGGGTTTTACAAGATACATAATTGGGATGTTGATTGACACTTTTTCCTGTCAACTGGATTATTGGTAGTTTTTTTATGTGTTATTTTATGATAGCAATTTTTTGAACACATTTGTTCAATTGATAGTCTTCAAACTATATAGGGATGGTATTTAGACCTCACAAAGGACAAAGGATTCTTCTACATTTTATCTTGGTACATTAGATTGCTAGGATTTTAAGATTTGAGATGTGTTGGACTTACAACAAATTCACTTCTCATTAGGTTTTTCTCTCATTAGTTTTAGGTTCACATCAATGAACACTTATAACTTGTTTGGCTCATTTGTTGCATAATGATATTTCCAAACTCAACATGAAACATCCAATTTTGGTGGTTTTCTAGGCATATATTTATTGAGACCCACTAGGTTTCAAACCATGGATGTCAAGTTGAAGATTTGGAAATGTTACCAAATTTTACACTAGTATTTATTGCCTAGTTGTAAATGTGTTGACCTGCATAGAATAGATCTAGCTAAACAATGATACACACATTTGCAGAGAGAATTGGAAAACGAAGAAGAAGGAGAGAAAGAATGGAAAGAATTCTCATTAACCGTTATGAATAATGAATAATTTACACATGATATACTCTGTATAACTCAATGAGTTCTACTTGAGGTGAACCAAATCGCCATAGTGGTGGTCTAGAGTGATCTGGACACACACCAGTAGTTACAGGAGTGAACTGCCACCTATTCTAGTCTCTCAGGTAGTTACAGGAGTGAACTGCCACCTAGTTGAGTTAACTAGTCAACTAGTCTTTAGTTAACTGACTAAACATAAAGTATTGAGGACTTAACTCAAGGAATCAAGTCTAATGCATCACTCTGGTGATGATACCAAGGCAAGGTAGAATTAACATGGTGATGATCCCAATGTTTCATGGTGATATCCCAATGCAACATCTAAACTCAACTCAACTAGTCAAACTGAAGTGTGAACTGAAAGAGAATATTCTCTCCTAAAATATAGGAGACTGGATAATGACTAATTATGACTAATAAACAAATAAAAAACCTTAGGAAAAATAAATCCTAGGTTTGTGTGAAGTAACTCCAACACCCCCCTTGAACATCACTATGGTGAAAATAAAGATTGGGTCCCAGCAACGAGGCCATGTTAGGTACCCAAGTACAAAAGATACACTGAAAATAAAGTGAGGAAAGAGGGAAAACCTCATGGGAAACCCCCCCCTCAAGGTACAATGTATGTAAAAAAGAAGAAGTACAGTTTCTAGGCAACTATATCCTTCACTCCAAGACGACCTCGCAGAGAATGGAATTTTTGCTCAGTGAAAGTCTTGGTGAAAATGTCTATCGTCTATTCAGCTGAAGGATAGAACTGTAAGTCGATGAACCCCTCGTGTACCAAGTCCTGGATGTAGTGCATGTGGATCTCGATGTGCTTCGTCCACTACCTCTGAACTGGATCTCTGCAAAACTTCAAAGTGCTCGGGTTGTCACACCAGATGACGATCGACCGATGAAACTGAATGCCCAACTCAGTGAGAAAATGTTGTAGCCACATAGCCTGAATGGTTATGTTAACTACCCCTCTTTACTCTGCCTCGGCTGAAGATAGAGCAATGGCATCTTACTTCTTGCTCGACCAACGGATAAGCCCAGAACCAAGACTGAGTGAGTAACCATATGTGGACTTGCGATCAATGTTATCGCCAGCCCAGTCAGAATCAGTAAACCCAATGAGATCTAATGTAGAGTCTGTTTCATAATGAATCCCAAAGGTGATGGTGCCCTGTATGTATCAAAGGATATGCTTTTCATCTTTCCAATGTAGCTCATACGGCTCCTACATGAGCTTGGAAACTGTGCCAACTACATATGAGAGGTCTATTATGGAGTGTGTGAGATACAACAAGCTCCCCACTAGCTGTCTGTATAGTGTGTTGTCAACCAATGGAGTCTCCTCGCCATACTCAAGTTTGACTCCTGATAGGAAAGGACTCGGAGCAGACTTGCAGTCTGTCATGTGAAATCTCTCAAGGAGATCTCGTGCATACTTGGCTTGAGACAGTTTGATGCTTGATGCATCCTGACTGATCTCAAGTCCAAGGAAGAAGTGTAGCGGACACATGTCTGTCATAAAAAACCTATCATGAAGAATCCTCTTGACTGCAGCTATTGCTGAAGTCGAGCAACCGGTGATCAACAAATCATCGACATATAGAACTAAAAGTAGAAGTGAATTAGCCTTCCTGAGCATGTATACATTTGGGTCTTATTTACAATGTAAAAAGTTCTATGACAACAGGTAGGAATCCATCTTGGCATACGATGCCCTCGGAGCCTGCTTGAGGCCATAAAGTGACTTCTTCAGTCGACAGACCAAATATGAGTCCTGCATAAATCCTTGGGGCTGCTCCATGTAAATCTCCTTAGAGAGATCGCCGTGAAGAAATGCATTCTTCACGTCCATATGATGGACTTCCCATCCCTCGGATGCTGCAATGGAAAGTGCCAATGATATGGAATCCATCTTCACTACTGGAGCGAAGGTCTCATCATAGTCAATACCATGAACTTGCTGAAAGCCTTTGGTGACAAGCCTGGATTTGTATTTGCTGATCTATCCATCTGCTACGCTCTTGGTCCTATAGACCCATCTTCATCTGACAATTTTTGTCCCAGAATAAAGGGGAACCATATCCCAAGTCTGGTTCTCGAGGAAGGAGTTGTACTCCTCCTACATGGCGGATTCCCAAAAGGGATTTCCAGCAGCCTCGCCATAAGACCGTCGATCTGAAGACTGAACCAAGAAAAGATGCCTGGAAGGTAATGGTTCAGTGGTAGTGAGTGCAATAGGAGGCTCCTCAAAATCAGATCGAGTCCTCCAAGTATCATATGGATCACCAACGAGATCCCCTACATCCTGAAGAGTAGTTTGTGACCACTTGGGCCTCTGCTCTGGCTCTGCGACTACATCTAGATGCTCTGACTCTGCATCTGACTTTACTGACTCTGAATCTGAATCATATGATTCCTCTGAGTCAGAACTCTCATCTGAAGAAGAGTCATCATGTGCATGCTCATCATCTCGGATAGGTGGAAGAGTGAAGGTGTCTGCATGCGACTGCTGAGGTACATGCAAGACACTTTCCTCGAATTGGACACTACGCTCAATGATGAGTTGGTCCAAGGAAAGATCAATAAGCTGATATCCCTTCACACCATTGGGGTATCCAACAAAAATGTACTCAGTGCTCTATGGATCAAGTGCCTTCCTCTTTTCAGAGGGAATCCAAGCCCATGCACGTGAACCAAAAATGTGAAAGTGGGCCACTTCCGGTTTGAGGCCACTCCAAGCCTCGTAGGGGGTCTTATCCTTGACAGATCTATGAGGAGATCTATTTTGGATGTATGTTG
>SNQJ01S0118061.1:6316-27590 GCA_010110895.2 Picea sitchensis
ATTGGCTTTCCTAACTAGGATCTAGAGCCATCAATTGAACATCCTAATTCGAGGAAAGAATGGAGGACACATCTGTTTTAGATGTATCGCTGGTAGAGGTAAGAATGGGGGATGTAGTAATTGTATATGTGACACTAGTAGAGTAAATAAAGGGGGATATACCACTTGTACAGGGATCGGTGTTATATGTAGGGTGGAGTGAGACAAATGAAGAATCACCACTCAAAATTGTAACAACTATAATGAAAATATTTAAGCATGCCTCTGAAGTGATTATGGTGGTGGGAGGAAATAACATCCCATGCGATGCTATATTAAAGTACGACTAATGTGGGGAGAAACTAGAACACCAATGTCTAGGTGGACTTGTAGTATGCAAACCATTGGGGTAGGGTGGCCATGATATAGTCTCACCATGTAATACAAATAAAAATTCAAACCTAGTTAGGCTACTACAAAACCATGAAATTACAATTCCTTACAATAAAAAAATGTACTTGAATGCATTACTTGACTTTATGCCATGACATGTGGAGCTTAGAAGCCAAACAATCTTTGGATTCCAAGAGATCTAGTGATGTGCTATGAATTTGACAAGTTAAAACTAAACCCATGGATCTAAAAGCATGTTCATTGTAATACCTAATGTGAATTTGATATGGATGTATAAGGTGTACTACCAAAGTGTTCAATCAAAGTCAATCAATGGATCTTGTGTATGGGAGATGAACAAAATAAACTTTTTGATGGTTGCATACATGTTTCTAATATGTTAGATTAGTAAAAGGGCATAAAAATCAACTAAAATAATAAAACACATTAAATAGATTCAACATGACATATGATACCTTACTATAAGGAAATTTATCATCCTCGAGTGGAAATGGTTGATCAATGTCTCCTCTCACCCTCTATAGAAAAACATGCCAATATATTTATGATTCATATAAAGAAATAAAATGAATAAAAAAAATGAAAACCCTATAATTAAACAACATAAACTCATGACAATAGTAAAATGACAGTCTATAACTAAGCCCAAGGAGTTAGGAGGCTGGGTGTATAAAAATATTCATCACTTTGGGAGGGAATTGAATGGTAGGATTATGGAGAATCATTTATATGGATGGGATTTTAAACAAGTTCATCTTTCATAATATTGATCTCTCTAATGTTGAAGACTCTATTAGAAGCCCATCCAAGAATATCCACAATGTGTATATTGTTTGGAAGGCTATTACATTGAAATTTCCTCTTGTGGTCAAAGTCACTATAACATATACATTCAACCCAATATATACCCCACATATAGTCATAACATAACATCTCCCTTCAAAAATATTTGTCCTTAAATACTTGTAGCTAAGGTATTTACGTGTGACGAAACCAAGTAATAGGATATCCTTATACTCATACTCTCTTCTGACCATTGATGATGATCCATGCATCCATCCATATTCATTTATTTTTTAATGTCAATCCTTGATAAATTCATTTCCTTTGATTCCATGAATGGTTGTTGTTATCACTGAAATTTCGTCTGCAACATTGCATGCAAATGGTTACAAAAATACAACATCTCCAAACACATATTAGTTCACATGCAACACAAAAAATGCATTTCCAAAGGGAAAAAACTATACAACTGGTAAAAAAATTGACATGTGCTGAAACACTAAAGGAAGCATGCGCACAGTGCGCGGTCCAAAGAAGCCTATAGAGTGCACAATGCACAATATGCACGACTGTGTATGAGAAAAGACATGCACTCCTGTGAACGACACATTTATGGTTCTTGTCGGCCCCTCACCCACTTCTGGACCAGCTCCCAACTTGATTTGACCCTCAAATTAGAGATGAATCCAAATGGGGGGCTGGTCAAAGACCTAAGGGTGCCCTAAAGGGCCCCTTGTCCACACTAAGAACCGGTTGGATATTTCCTCAAAGACATGCTATAAATGGAGGCCATGGGTGCACTAAGAATTTAAGAATCTCATAGTATTATTATGCTGCCTCTATCTTCCCTCAAGAAACCTCTTTTCTTCTTGGAGAATTCTAGCAATCCTCACCTCTTGATGGAATAGGCTTGGATTTCTTCACCATTTTCTTTCTAGTTTATCATTGCAATAAGAGCTATGAAGTAGGGGACTCAAGATCCCTCCCAAGGAGGAAGAGGGGACCCATAAGTCCTCCTTTATATACAGTGTTTTCCAACTAATATAGTTATCCATTGGTGGCATAATCAGTGGTCATTTGTTTGATTTATTTTGGTTCAAAGTTTCTTATGCATTTTCGTTTTATTTCCTTATCTATTTCCTTAGTTGTTTGTTATTTCATATGCTTGGATTATTTAATTCATACACTAACCTTTGTCTTGTCTACCAGGCCCAACTAGACTTGTAAGTGCCCTTGTTTTGCTCACCCAAGTGATGAAATTGACACAACAGATTGGCGACCATACTGGGGAGAAGGTATCAATTTCCTCCGTATTTGGGTTGTTTGAGCACTTATTGTTTACCCATTTTCTTTGCAGGAACCATAAACGGACTAGCCTTACCTTTCAAGAGCTAATTTTGAAGTTGGAATAGGAGAATTCCACTTAAAATCCCCCTCGACGCGTATTAGAATGTGCATGGGTGTTCCAACCCACAAACGTGCATTCCGAGCATTGTGCGCCAACAACACTTCGTTCCTTTGTACATTCTGCGCATTGTGCACCAAAATGTGTTTGTTTCTCTGTGCATTGTACGCCCACTGCGCTTATGTTTTAAATGTAACCCGTGCATCTATCCAGAATTCCAAAATTGTAAGAGTTTTTGTGATGATTTGAAGGCCCCTAGCCTTCAAAATATTGTTTTTATGCAATTTGTAAATGCACTACACTTAGATTCCTCTCCCACATGAGAGGTTAATCAAAACATAGAAACTTAGGGGTTTAAAAGGAACCGCATTTCTCCTCTTTATCTTTAGTTTCCACATGGATGGCTTGTTTTGATTTTAAAATTTATGTTAAGAGGTTTTGCTATCACATATAAAAAACACTTGCATTGGGACCAATAATAAAGCTTTAATCATTGAGTATGCTCTTCTCTCACACCATAGAGCGATCTTGAGAATCAGAAAGGTGAATAAGGGGACATTTCATCTCCCTTAACAAAATCTTTAGGAGAGGACAAAGCCCCCCTAGGGATCCTCTTAGTTTCTTTTCAAAACATCTTAAATTTGTAAGGGCCCATACATGCTCACATGTTGCAAAGTTAGGATAGTTTTTGAAGTTACTTTCTTAGTTTACATCACTACGAGATTTTAAAGATCAAAGTAATGGGCCCATACATTCCCACATGCTTGCAATCTAGGATACTTTTTCAAAAGCTTTCTTAGATTAAATCACATTAGGGAGTTTAAAGGATTGGTAAGGACCCATATGTCCACATGCTAGTTCTTTAGGGCTTTTAAAATTACGCAAGGTTGTACCAATGACATCTAGCAAGATAGGTAATCAATATTTGTAAGGACCACATGAAGTACACATGTTGCAAATTGACACCTGACTTATTAAAAATTTGGCACATTTGTTCACTTGCTCACACACAAAGTCACTCCTCACTCACATAATTTCATCTCGAATTGTGGAGGTTGAAGTAGGTTTCCTCCAAAAGGATTTTGAAATGTCCCACTATTTCTTGAAGAAATTATCCACACCCACTTAACTCAAATGATATTGGTTCACACCCTCAATCTCTTAACCAACCACATCTAAAAATCTTCTAAAAAATCACTAAGTTTTCCTCCATAGGAGGTGCCAAAAGAATTTTTTATTCTAGGTAGGATCTCAGGGGTAGGCATCCAAATAACCCCCCATTATCTGGTTCTCACATATTCAAACATTAGAAATTGACAATTAGGGAACTTTTAAATCCTCCAAGTCAAGTGTTCCTAACACCATAAGGGGGGGAGATACCCATAAATGGTTGAAGGCCAAGGTCCGGTTGTTCTGTGCGTCCCCCCTTGAGTCACCCAACTCTTGGAAGGGATCCAACCCTTGACCCATTTCTGAGGCTGAAAATATAAATGTCGCACTTTGACCGAGGCACCTAGTGGCACCTAGTGGCCAAATTTAGGACATCTACCCAGGTGGAAATTGTGGGATGCAATTGCGCCTTGATCATATTTTGTGTGGCTATTGGGAAATATCGCCAGCTCTTTCGGGATATGCACCCTCTACCCCTCAATATAACTGATTGTTTCATCCTTCACTAGTTCCTCTTCCGGTGGCTTCAGACCCTATTGTTGAGTGCTATTGGAAGGTCCAGTGCTATTTGACAGGAAGGACGTTACATATTTATAGGACATGAGCATTTGTTTTCTTTGTTCTCCCACGTGGACAAAATCCACCTACCCACATGTATGCTTCTTTTCAATTGATTTTTGTATGATGCTCGTTTGATTACATGCAATTGTAAGATATATTGTGAAGGTCCAAATTACACAAGTCTCTTGTTCATTTATTTCTCTCATCACCATTTTCATACATTCACTTTGCTAGTCGGACATAATAGCGGACCCACAAAATCCCTGTCATTCCATACGCTTGCAAAATATCCCTCCTATCCTAGGAGGAGTTCCTAGTCTTGCCAAATCACCGGATCAACCATCACACACCCCTGTGAGTGCTAATATTTTGGGATCAACTTTACTTGGGTCTAATTCCCAAGGACAACCATCCACTAGCTCTCCCTCACAAGGAGGTAGGGGGAAAACTTCTTCTCAAGGGAGAAGTACAACCCCACCAACCCCCCCTCAAGGGTCAGGTACACAACCTGATCACACCATGGCTGGAACTAATCCTCCACCGCCACTCCCCATGCCATATTTGGCTTCCTTCAATATCCCTGATTTGAGTAAACTCATGAATGATCCTATATTGCATGACCCCACATGGCCCAATATGCCTACCAAACTACCTTCAGACATTCCCAAGTTTGAAGGAAAATCAGGGGAAGATCCCGCCAGCCATGTCATGACCTTCCACTTATGGTGCTCTTCAAACAACATCATGGATGACTCCATCTGTTTAAGGTTATTTTAGCGCACACTCTAGTCCATCAACCAAATGGTATGTGGACAAAAAGTCAGCAACTCACACAGCTTTTGAATCCTTGGCCAAATCATTTTTGGCCTTCTTTCAACTACCAATTCGTCATGACACTAGTTTAGAATTGCTCTCTGAGTGCAAACAAACCTCAAATACACATATTTTTGACCACATTCATGAATGGCGTTGACGACGTAATTTATGAAAAGAAGAAACCACCAAAGAACAATGTCTCGATTGGTTTCTCAAATCACTCGTCTCTATCCTTTCCAAAGATGTGGCATCCACCTTCCCCCCAAATTAAGAGGAAGCCATCAACAAGGCTCAATAGTATGACCTCATTTATGCTTAGTCGGGTTACTTATACACAGTAATACCTGACGCATCGAGCCCCGTACCATTTAGCCAGGACAAACCTGAGATGTCTCACACGATGGATGGATTGATTGGTACCACAACACACCACAACCCATACATCCAACCACCACCTGTGTATGGTACACCCCAATATACGCTGATATATGGAGGGCCACCTTATTACCCTCCTCCCCCTTATCAACAACCATACCCTATTGTCCTTCCTCCACCCATGAGTGGACCCTTGCTGACACCCATGATGCTCCCGAACTGTCAACCAAGTTTAGGTACCCCCTCTAGCTTAGCTTATAACCTGGGAACTAGTGAAAGTGCTACACCTTCCTATGCACCCTACGGATCATTGCCACAAAATAATATTTATTTTCCATTTTTGGGTCCTCCATAGCCGATTGCTCCTCCACAAGGACGACCACACGTTGGAGTTAACTTTGTTCAACCCTCTCCCATTCAACAATTTGAAAATTTTGAACAACTGAAAAAGGAAAATCCATCTCATCAGCCGAATAATGCCAATAAGAAAGGAAAAAAATGAAACAATAATAACCCAGGACCAAGGGTAAACAACCCCCAACAAAACCACCCTGCTGGGCGAAATAAGAACCAGGGTAACCAGAACCCCCAAGGGGACAATAAAAACAAATTATAAGGGTGGAACAACAATAACAACCTCAAGCCCAAACGGGTTGGATCCAATGGTGGAAAGCGATGAGTTTTTCACCATTGGGAAAGGTTCAATTCCCGTGAGGGACTAACCTGAAGCCATGGGGGCACCTTGAGGTAGTGTTCGAACGTGTGGTTACACCCAAACATACTATATTAAATGGTATCATGACCCGTGCACACATAAGTGGATCAAAGCCCACCCCCATGTCCTTCAATGTTTAGTCCCCGAGGTGTAGGACAGTCGGTGACAAAGTGTGTTGTTAAGGCACTTCGTGATGTTAAAGTCACTGGTTTGAAACTTGTGGGGAGAAAAAATCCAGCCATGTTAAGGGTTGGTGTGGATTAGGTCGGGAGCGATCCCTGGGTGATTTTGACGACTTAGATGCCCCTGATTTGTGGTTTCTTAGCCACAGGTTAGTCCCACATGTCACAAAAAAACTAACAAAAAAAAAAACAATAACAACCTCCAGACAAACTTCCCTTGTGCTCTTTGTGGTGAGCATGGCCATTACACTCACCTTTTCCCTCAAATTGTTGACTTCAAATAGATGGAAGATTCCATGAACGCACCACGTCCTCCAGCTCCGCTTGCCCCTCAACAAACCCCACAACAATATTTGCAACAACCAGCCCCGACTGTGTTGCAAAACCCTATTCCACACCAAGGTGGGAAGAATACCCAACAAGAGATGCATCCTGCCCCACCACCAATGGGAAAGTATCAAAACCATGTAAACCCAGCGGATCGCAATATCCTCCTCACTAGTGAAGAAGAAATTCTTCTGCAAATGCGCAGTCATCAATACAACGCGCCCCCTGAATCTACTCCCACCACTTTGGAAGTAGCTCCAGCCACAACCAGACAACCCTTGATGATTACCTGCCTTAACAATGAACCCACCATTCATATCCCTCGCATCTCGTTATGACAGAATGTCAACAACCCTCAGGATAGGGAAGCACGCAATTACAGTCTGGTCGATGACTTGGTGCAATCTCTTGTAGCCATGTCGGTACTAGAGGTCCTCCAAACCTGTCCAACTCAACGAAAAATTCTTAATCTCCGCCCTGGGGGAAATCGACCCAACTGATACTAGACTCATCACATTTGATCTAGATTGTGGGGAACCTCGTCTCCCCACTTTGGTAGCATTCCAGATACCAGTCAAGATTCAGAACATCACGGTTCATTGATGTATCATTGATGAAGGTGCATCCACATGCATCATGCCCAAAATTTTATGGTAGAAAATTGGCTCCCCTGAGCTAATACCATCCTCCATCACATTAAGAGCTTACTATGGTCGACCATCTTCACCTGAAGGGATCTTTTAAAATGTCCCCTTTGAACTCGGGGGAAAGCCATCCTTATTGACATTGAGGTTATCGACACCCCACTCGATTACAACATCTTGTTTGGACGTAGCTACATGTACGCTATGAAGGATGTGGCCTCTTCTGTGTTTTGAACGATGATGTTCCCCCACAACGAGAAGATCATCACCATCGACCAAGTTTCACATTACGAGCCTAACCACTCCTCCAACATCGATAACATCTTATCTCTTGTTCGCACTAGTTCTGATGCATATCCACTCATAGATATGGGCCTCGACATTTTAAAAGACCCATCCTTGCTGGGGGAATACCATGGAGCCCCACCATTCATACATCCCTCAGCACAAGTGTGTGTCATATCCTCTAATGGAACTGAAATTGGAGATACCATTCTTCCCATTGAGACTTCTCCACCCCTCGATGTCCCACCAGTTGAAGAAATTCTACCTCAGGAATTCCCTGAGAACCCTATGACACCACTTATCCCCGATTTCACCCTTCCCCAAGGGAAAATATTGGTTTGGAAGACAATTCCCCAAGCCATCACCCAAATCCCCTTCTTCTACCCCCCACCAGGCGTACAATATTTTTAGGTAGTTGCAATGCTTAACCTTCCCAACATGGTGCTTGCTATTCTGGTATGGTATCTACACCCACCCATGATGGTTTCTCAACCATCCCTCCCTCCCTAATTAGAGGGAATCCCGATGCATATTCCAGTACTAACTCTGACCACACCACCCTCACCCCCAATCGACAACACCACTTCTACGGTTGGGGGCAGACAAAAAAAAAAAGAGCCCACCGCTCCCCTTCCCCCCCGAGTTAAACCTCCTTGTGCACTATGTGAAAGAGAGGGACACCCCACTAATAGATGTCCTTCTCTTCCCGAGTTACATAATCTGATACAACTCCCTCGAGAAACCACATCTCTTAGTGCTTCATCAAGCACACCTAGTACTACCACAACGTCCCCTACTGCAGGCAACAAAGGGCTGCAAACCAAATTTGCATGTGCTATTTGTTCAGAGTATGGCCACTGTACTTGTCATTGCCAAGATCTAACTCAGTTTCGACAGACGTTGACAATCGTACGCCAAACCTTTTAGCAAGATCTCTCTCCACCCAAGTCGTCAAGTACCAACATCACCGACATCCATTATATCTCGACGTCAGTCAATGAACAGACGAGGTGCCCTTTCTCTCTTTGTGAATCACTTGATCATTTCACGTACCAATGTCCTTTGATCATTGAATACATGCATCATCAAATGGTCCTTATTCAAAATCCTCTAAACACTTCACTTCCAGTACTACAAGTGATTCCCCCCATCCCTTCTCCAGATACTATTCACATCACCTCTCCTAAACCTGAGTCACTTCCCACCCCTCCATGGTTCATGCATAGATTGTCCGAGGATTTTCCCCCAAATCCTCCCAATTCTCCAGTTCATTTCTCTCAGGAAATCTTACCCCTGACCACCGTTTACAACCCATAGTGTCTGGACATTTGGTTTATGTCAAGTGCGCCATCACACCATAGTTGCGATACCCCCTCTACATCTTCACCACCTGAATAAAACCACACAGTAACAATCGCCAACGTTACTTCCCCGGATCCCCTATATTCTCGCATTTTCCACTGTGATGAAGATATCCTGGGAGAACTAACTACCCCTGATTTCCCATGGTATGCGCTCCATTACATAATGCTTTTTCTCTCACCGGAATCCTTTGACCCACCTATCCAAGCCTCCATATGGGCAATCAAAACCAAATATTTTATTCCATCAGGGCATATAGATTGGTTCAATAAACCTATCCCTGCCCCCGATGCTTTTGAAGAAGGCAACATGGCCAACATTTCCCCCACTGTCAAAATCGATATTTCCATTAAACCAGGAATCATAGAGGAAATCACCATTGGCGCCGCATGCTCCTATGAGGCACTCATGACTTACAAATCTCTCTTTCAAGAATACTGAGATATTTTTTCTTGGTCATATACATAGATTTCTGACCTCGATCCCTCCATCGTCAAACATTGCATCGACACATGGCCAGATGTCGCCCCAGTATGTCAAAAGCAATGTCCACTGCATCCATCCAAAGCAACGACTATCAAAGAAGAAATTGAGAAATTATGCACTGTAGGGTTCATATACCCCATCACATACACGTCATAGGTCTCCAACCCCATCCCCGTTAACAAAAAACATGGTAGTATTCGCGTCTGTACCGACTTTCGTGATCTCAATAACGATTGTCCCAAAGACAATTTCCCAACCCCTTTCCTTGACCAAATTATCAATGAATGTGCTAGCCACGAGTCCCTGTCCTTCATGGATGGGTTCTCCAGCTACAATCAAATCCAAATCCACCCAGAAGATCAGTATAAAACCACATTTACTACCCCATGGGGTACTTTTGCTTATCGTGTCATGCCTTTTGGACTTGCGAATGTTGGTGCTATGTTCCAACGGGCCATGAATTATGTTTTCCATGATATTTCTTAGATCTTCCTCTCTTACTTGGATGACGTCACTGCTCGATCCAAGAAATGAACATAACATCTCGACGACTTACGAGACATTTTTCAACAATGTCGCCAGTACAATATTCTCTTGAACCCCCTCAAGTGTGTATTTTGCATCATCGCTGGACGCCTCCTTAGGTTCATAGTCTCCCAACATGACATCAGAGTGGACCCCCTCAAGGTACAAGCTATCACAACAATTCAACCACCTAGGAATTTGCACCAATTGCAGAGCCTACAAGGCAAAGACAAATTTTTACGACGCTTTGTCCCAAATTACGCCACTCGCGCACATGATTTCCTTCACTTAATATGTCATGATATCCGATTTTGATGGGATGAACATGCCCAAACTGCTTTTGATGATTTAAAAACGGTGCTCTCCAATGCCCCTTTGATTAGTCTGCCTGACTATGATCGCAATTACATCTTCTACTTGTCGGCCTCAGCCGTCTCAGTAGCAGGAGTTCTCATTCAACTAGGGGATGATAGCCGCGAGCATGTTATTTACTACATCAATAAAAATATTTTAGGACCACCCCTGAAGTACAATTATGAGGAGAAACTAGCCCTCGTAGTCCAAAAACTGCATCATTATATATTGCTTCGCACTACCAAAGTCGTGGCAGATTCCAATCCCATGTAGTACTTGCTTAGTTGACGACAGATTAATGGAAAATTTTTCCAATGGATCATCATCCTTCAATAATACGATCTAGAGTTTTCAACTCCCCAAAGTAAGAAAGCGTTTTTTCTTGCCGAACTCATCACAACATTTCCCTCAGACGCTAAAAGTTCACTCGTCAATATGGACTTTCCCGACAAACAACTCTTCTACATCCCCTCAGATGACCCCTAGTACGACGACCTTCTCATCTACCTTTGGAAATAGAAGTTTGGGTCTCATCTCTCGTGAGATGATCATCGACATATTCACCATCAGGCCCTTCAGTGCCTCCTCATCGGTGACGTTTTGTACCAATGTGGGGTGACACCATACTTTGTTGATGTTTGGCCATCAACAAAGCAGACAGAGTCTTGAGCGATTTCCATAGCGGTGCTTGCGGTGGCCACCTCTCAGGTATGTCCACCACCCAAAAAATAATTCTAGTAGGCTACATCTGGCCCACATTGTTTCATGATTGCATCCTCGCTGTCAAATAATGCAACAAATGCCATCTTTATGCAAACAAAACATGAGCGCCACCCACTCTTCTACATCCAATCATCACCGCCGACCCCTTTTGAAAATGGGACATAAACTTCATGACTTGCAACCCTTCATCTAGTAATGGACACAAGTACATCATCGTGGCAGTAGATTGCTTTACCAAATGGGCCGAAGCCATGCCTACCTTCAACAATACCACTGACACAACAACACGTTTTTTCTTCAACCACGTCATTTCCCATTTCAAAGTTCCACTACAGTTAATCTCCGATCACAGTAAACACTTTGAGAATGAGATCTTTGTCGAACTCTGGTCAAGGTTAGGATTCTCTCATGAGTTTTCCTCCCCATACTACCCTCAGTCCAACGTACAAGTCGAGGATGTCAACAAAGTCCTCAAAACCATGCTGCAATGCACTGTCAACAAACATAAGACCAACTGGCATCATATGTTGTTTTCAGCATTATGGGATTATCACACGATAGTAAAAAATTCCACCGGTTTTACACCATTTCATCTCGTACATGGGATCAAAGCCACCCTCCCCATCGAATGTGAAATTCCCATGTTGCGCACAACCATCAAGCTATTACCTGAAACTACTCTAATGGAGCAACGCTTGTTGACCTTAGAGTCGATGGATGAAGATCGTCAGTCGTCCTTACAAAACAATGAGGCAAATAAGAAACGGTCGAAGGCCACCTTTGACCGCCATGTCAACCTTCTCTCATTTAACGAAGGAGATCTCATCCTAGCCTACGATATCACTCACGATACTCTCGGTCATGGGAAATTCGAGTCAATATGGCACAGACCCTACATTGTCCAACACTGCCTCACTAAAGGAGCATACATCCTGGCCTCTGCATAAGGCTACCCTCTCAAATATCCCGTCAACGGGTCGTACTTAAAGAAGTTTTACACTAGAGCGTAGTCATTCTACACTAGGCTTTTTCTTCGTATACATTTGTAGATTTTTTAGTATTCTTTTTTCGCCTCCACTCCTCATGTCTGATCTATCAGTCATTTTATTGACATATGCCTCCTCCACCATCCTACCACATTGATTACGCTGACGGAGCTAGCCGTTGGACACAGAATCTTGCTTCGACCGCTTGGCCCCCCTACACCCCCTCACATGAACTGCTCCACTCCAGCGACATATGTTTGGGCTCAGCAACCAACAACCAAGTAGAATAGACAACCATCATTGGCCTCCTCGTCGAGGCTAATCACCGCCACATTCATCACCTTAGCATCTTATTAGATTCCCATCTCGTCGTCCTGCAACTCAACAATGTATACCATGTCTGCGATCCTTGCCTCTTTTGCAAATACCTGCAAGTTAGACTCTTATCTCGACATTTTGATTCAATTACATTTAAACACATTCCACGACAATTTAATCAAATAGCAGATAACATGGCCAACCTAGTGTTAGATTGACATTTATCACATCAAGACATCATCACACATACATAAATCATCAAACGTATGTCACATCATATAGATCAAGCATCATAAAACATCATAAAAAATCATCATATGTAGACATCAAAAAGATCCCAAAAAGGTATATCCATATATATATATATATATATCGATCAAAGGTGCCATAAATGTTTACAAAATAGTACAACATGTACATCGCCCGTAGGAAAGTGAGCCCCCNCCCACCCCTATGAGTACAAAATGGGTACCCCTTACCTTATACACTCGGTGTCCAACTACCCTGTACAAAATGGGCTCACAAGCCTATATCAATACAAAAATATACAAAATAGCACTCATGGTGCCCCCAGAGATCCGCCATCAGGTCCTCTATCTGCAAGAGGTGCCCCACCAGTTGGGGGTCCTCTAGGTCCAGGGGCCAGTCACCTAGTCATTTTCGTCCCCACTACAACTGCTCTATGGATCAGGGTCCACAATTATGTAGGGCCACCCACACACTTCTCCAGTACTCTCTTGTCCTGAATGTGGGACCACATGCCCTCTGGAACACCCTGTAGTACCACCTCCAACTGGCATCGAAAATCATCTAACCCCCCGTCGGCCTCTACCTGAGGAGCATGCGATGGCCCTACACCTAGATCATCAAATCTATGCCTACGACCGGCTCTTGCCTCATCTGCTCGCCTCACACCAGCCTCATCCCTCCCACCTGCGGCTCTACCCGCGATAGTCTCACTAGCCCCTAGAGAGCCAAATCTCCAACCACCTCCGCCTCTTGGCCTCACGACCCCACATCTGCACACACAAAAACAAATATAGGATCAACATCCATCCATACATAAACATATTATATACTATAAAAATAAAAATAAATAAGTACACCAACATACCTCTCTAGTCCCAATCCTCTCCAGGAGGAAAAACCATATCTGGGTCATGCCGGAAGTCCATCCCACCATATGGGAACTACAATATAATCTATGGAATATGGCACCACACACGCTCCAATGTGGCCACCCTCCCCCCCTCCATGACATACCAAAATTGATGCCCACCACATTAGTCGTGGCTCATGTGGCCCTGCAGTGGACAACAACACTCTAGGGTGCAACATGGGCACCCTCTACAGAAACAATGCCACCAAGATAGATCCAAAGGCAAAATCACCGGAGTCGGTGGTCCGACACTGGTGAATCTACCCCACCATCTTGGCATGCAACATCACGCCTTAGGAGAAAAAATCTCCATCCAAAACTCTCTGCATAATCCTCAGCTGACCACCACTGATCTGCTGAGTCGCTAAGGATCTGTAGATCCTCACAATCATCGCTGCGATGCACTGATGCAAGAGCGCATCCATCACCTCAATACAGACGATCGAACCTAACATCATGTTTGGTCCTGAACAATAATTCCGTTCCAAGTCTACCAAACATACATCCCCTGGCAACTGGGGATCAGCAGGTAGGGCCATTCCCCGAAAAGGGAGCCCTGTCAAGAAATAGACATCCTCAACAACTAAGAATATCAACTATTGCCCCCACACAATGAAGCACTGCAGATCAATGCTCCACATCGAAATCAAATACTACAGAAAGTACTCCTGCTCTCGTATCAGTGGGTAGCTAAAGAACTTGAGCAACCCACAGGTTGCCAAGAGTCTCCAAATGCCCGACTTCTATCTCACTACCTCCTAGAGGTGCTCCCAGTCTCCCTCCCTCCAGTGAACTGGCATGATCAGTTGGTCACTTGCATTCATCCAGAAAACACTTGCTTAGCAATCATCATTTATCAAAAATCTTCAAACAATACAAGTTTTTTAACCCCCCAGCTTTGCCTCAAGTGCGCGACTGTCACCCCCACATGTGCGCACATATGCACGTCTGTTCTTCGCACAGTTTCACATCAATGCGCAGCTGTCAGAGAAACAGATGTGCATCTATCACACCCATAGGTGCGCGTTCATGTGCACATGTTCTCTACACAGTTGCACACAGTGCACAATTCTAATTTGAATAGGTGCACATCAAATGCGCAACTGTTTTTCCCTCCCATGCGTCCCCATGTGCGAATATATTCAGTACAACCGCACATCATGCACGAGAGAGGGAATTATACTCGTGCATCTCAGCGCGAGTATCCTTCCTTCTCTCGTGCATTAGTGGGCCTACCCCTACAAAATCCCCTAGTACGACCATCCGTACAACCCTACCCAGAAAATAGAACCTATCTACTATGCAGGAGGATGATACCACTAACTTGGCTCTCGAAACTACTGGATCGGTCAGCTCGAACTCCTGTAATCTCCAAATCTCCTCTAAATCCTCTCATCAACTCACTATGTCAGCAGATACAAATGTGGTGGCATTGTGGGCCCCACAACCATATATAGTCCCTTTTTCCCAACTTCCACACTCAGTTACATGAACTCAAAGTCTCTGTTTTCCGATCCATCTTTAGCCATAGGATCAAGTTCCCGCCACCTACACAATCACATTCCCCAGGTCACCATCTGCACTCGGCCCCGGGGGAACATTTTTTCTCACATCACATCCAGGTACGCATGTTCATGTCCAAAATTATCAAATAACTGTAATATGTTCTTTATCTTTGGATATTGTTCACATCGGGTATTCAGTTTTCATGTGTGCAGGTACTTGGTCATCACAACTCAGCATAACCCTTTCAGGTATATAATTGACACTGGCATGTAATCATTCCCTCTGAATATCAATTGCATCTCCCAGTCACATCCTCCGACATTTGCCTTTAGGTTCCCTACATTCGAATCTACAATAATATCACCTCTGCTGCATTTTAGTACTGTGACCCGATAGCATTCTCCCCCACATGAGTTGTCCCATTCATAGTCCCCTTTGGCACTTTGACACTCATGCTATTTTCACCCCCTAGGGATGGGAGTCCCGATAGTCTTACGCATTTCCGAGAATCAACCACATACTCCTTCTCATCATTTTGGTAGCTTTCCTAGCGGACTCCAAGGTTACCTCATCACGGTTCTATTTTCACTGCGCCTCCGCAGTATCATTAACCCTCCATTTTATCCACAATTAGTTTGCCCATCTGCATATTTCCGTCCATTCGTTTACCTCATATAGAAACTCACCAATGGGGCCACCACCCTCCACCAGATCTTCACGCAACCTGCGCCCTCACCGACTAAGCCATCTTGCACTGGGGCACCCGTTTCTGCATCTGTACACTCATCCCAAATTATTCTTTATTCATTTGGTAATTGTAAAAAGCCTTTGTTTCCAACATTTACTTAACTTAGGTTAAAAACATCCCTTACCCCTCTCTTTGAAGTGTAATAATTGGATGCATTTGAGAAAAGTTATTATTCCACTACTAAGAATGATTTGAAAAAATTCAACAAGACATTTGAATTTAAATCTGAAAAATAAGAAACTCTTTGACACCATTTTGAAAAAACTCAACATGACTCATTACTAGAATTCTATGTTCATCCTTGTATTCTACATTAATTCTTGTACTACAAAAAATTTGAAGCTGAATCTGAAAAGTAAGAAGCTCTCTGATACCATTTTGAAAAAACTCAACGAGAATCCTTACAAGAGCAAAAAAAAAACTGAACATAACTCATTCCTAGAGCTATATGTTTATCCTTGTACTCTACATTAATCTTTGTACTACAAGAAATTTAAAGCTGAATATGAAAAATAAGAAACCCCATTTTGAAAAAAACTAGAGCTCTACGTTCATCCTTGTACTCTATATTAATCCTTGTACTACAAGAAATGTGAAGCTAAATCTGAAAAGTAAGAAGCTCTCTCACCAAGCTCTCTGACACCATTTTTTTTTGTATGCATAGACATTAATATACGCAAGAAAACGGTATTTGGAAAAGAAAGAAACCTCCGGAAGCATTTGAGCCACATACCCATACATGACCCAATTCACGAAGTACCTTCAAACTTGTGAACAGATCTTACCAATCGGTCTACACCCTAATAAGTATAATGTAAAACTCAAAGCCACTAAACATTCTGTGAATCCTGTTTATAATCATGCATTGCCTTAATTTTTGAAGTCATCTGAAATGATCTTGCCTCTCCTGATGGCATCCTGCAATTTCTCAGCCCACCATTTCAACACAATGCTTGGGTTTACTGAATATGCTGTGAGAACGTCTCTCCAAATAATGTAAATGCGTCTCTGCTCGACAAAAGGAAGAGTTTCCGCTACATCAATCATTCCCCTCTGCAATGCCTCTGATCTCTCCACCGAATTACGGCGTCCAGCGAAACTCCACTTGAGGATTAATACGATGGTATCAGCCCATTTTGTTAGAAATGAAACTCGAAGTGATGCAACTACAATTATTTCTCCACTCCCGAGAGCTTTCAGAAACAGATTCATTAAAATTTGGAGTTTAAGTATCCCACTCACGGAACTGAATCGTACTGCCAGACGAAGGCGGGTATCTTCACAAAACATTTGGAACACACTTTCAAACAGTTTTCTATCACATCGCTGAATCACCTTTATTACCCACAATAGAGCGGCCCAAGCATTCTCACTGTTATAATTTTCTTCCACGCGCCCGAACTCATTAGATTTAATACGTTGTACAATGGCCATAAACTCTTTCAACAGTGCAGACCTGCAAGTATTTGCAGCAGCCGAGTCTGGGGATGCGTTTGCGGCCTCAAAGTAGCGTACAATGTATTCCTCCATTTCGCTACAAGGTAGACAATACTTAGATCCATTGCTAATCGCAGACAACATTTCTTGTAAAGACTGTTCCAGTATCTCCGAATTGTTTTGGCTGACACCCAGTCTAGCGGCTAAATCGGGTAAAATATCTATCTGCAAAGATGGTAGCATTTCACGAAGTTTGGCTTCTTGTGCTGGACTCCAACGGACACCGTGTAGATATTCCATACAGTCTTTGACGCTGCTCTGCAGATTCATTTGAGCAGCAACAGGTAGAATTTGCAAGGCTTCATCCACATCAGAGAAACGATGGTTGGAGGCCATTGTTATTCTTTATGAAGCTGGGTTATACAACTGCGGTCGTGAGTACTCCAGAATTAACGCCCACGAAAATACTGAGAGAAGATCATATACCCGAGAGAATTTTGGATTTGAGTTTTGTCGATGTGTTTATTTATACAACTCAGTTGAGTTATATCGGATCATTTATTTAAACAAGAAAGCAAGTGGTCGGCTTATTTATTGAGACATGTTTATATTGAAAGTGTACGTTCAAGTTTGCTACATGTCTTTAACATTTGTATAATTGTAGTTATTGTTCATTTGTATACATGAATTGTTCATCTTATTGGTTTGATGGTGATGGTGTATATAAAATGGATAGGCTATATTATTTAAAAATATTATTTCTAAGGTTATGAGATTTATCCTTTTTACATCTTTTTACATCTTTTTTAATCAATATTATAACTTCGAGGGAGGTTTAATATATTCAGCTACTTCTGTGTTTAATTTTATTAAAAACATTATTTCCAAGGTTATTTTATGGGAGGATACCACTGACATCTATGTATATTGAGAAGGATTTATCACATTTTCTTCCTTCTTGCAGTTTGTTTGCTCTCCTTATCCAAAGTATCTTTGGATTTGGTTCATTAGTTGGTTAATTTATATTACAAAACTTAGAGAAGAGTTATGGCTCCCTTAAAGTAGTTAATAAACACTACAACCTCTACTTGCAATTTGTTCGTTCAGCTAATCCCCAAGTACCTTTCCATTTGGTTCATTAGTTGGCTTATTTATATTACAAAACTTAAAGAAGAATTATGACTCCCTTAAAATAGTTAATAAACATCACAATCTTTACCATTTTCTTTATCACCATAAGTAAAGGGGTTAATTTATTTAATCAATGTTGTTCATTTGTCTACATTGAATCAATGGTTACATATAAATTTAATACTCTTTTAAGATTTCCTTCACTTCCATGCATGCAGATAATTATCTCACAAAAACTCAAGAGGAAATAAAGAGGAAATAAACCCATATTGCTTCTCTTAATTTGTCTTGTTTGCCAACTTACTATTTTATACCTTAATTCAATTGGAATGGATCTCAATAATGAAGTAAAATGAATACAAAAAATGAGCATCACCTAGGGGTCAGGAATTATCTAAGAAGTTGAATAGTTTGATGATCCAAGTTGAATAGTTTGATGATCCAGATTTATGAATGGAATGAAAGGAATAACAAACTGAATACAATAACACATAGATATGGACAACAAAAAAAAATATCCAGTGAAGAATAAATTCTATTGAATAAATAAAATATGCAGAAACTGTAAAACTGCAAAATTGAAAACAACTTGCTCGAATGGTGGTAACTAAGAATGATTACAATGAGGCTCCAAATTCCTTTTTAACATTACTCATGAATGCCAAAACCCTAGACATCCAAAAACCTAACCCTAGGAGATGAAACACCAAAATTTATGTGGCCCCCGATGGGTAAGTTGGTACCTCAACTTCCAGGGGTCGTAACTTTTGCATACGACCTCTGTTTTAGGCATGTGATAGCCCATTGGAAAGGTATTTTTGAGAACTACATATTATGCCACCATTATCTAATTTCATCCACAATTTGGCTGTGGAAAGCCAAAAAAACATTGTTTAGGGCCCCAAAATAGCCCTGGAAGTATAGAAAGATGTACTGACTTGAAAACATCCAAAATAAGCCAGTTGGATTAGGTGGGAAGCCACCAATATCCACTTGGAAGCTGTCTAGGGCTTCAAACAACCCTAGAAGTGTAGAACCCACAATTACAGAGAATTACAAAAGAATGTGCTGAACTAAAAACAATTAAGAAGAGCCAGTTGGAATAGGTAGGTGGCCACCAATATCCACCTGGATCAACTGAGTTCAAAATTCGTCTAAATTCTAAGTTGGTCAAACCAACCAATTTACTTAATTAAGGAGAATTAATGGGAAGAACACAATAGTGGTAAATAGATAGAATCCATGAATGCATGTTGATGGGCCATGCAGACATAATATTTGATAGTTTCTAGTAATGTTTATAGATTAGTTGTTGATGAAGTATGGTTAATGAGTAAACAAATGGATAAGGAATAAGTCGATTAGGATTGTTGGTGGACTAACACATAATCAATAATTTTCATGGATGTAATTGAACACAATGTTTTTTTGGAGGATGCATATTTAAACCTCTATTAAATGACTAGGGGTTGGTTGATGACTAGATCCAAAGCATCAAGTGCATGCCACATCAATAATACTCCTCCAATCATTTCATTATAATGGGTAGCTACTATCAAATGACCCATGGAAGGATAACTAATTGATTAACTTACCGTTGAGGGCTCAACAATCCCTAAGTTTTTTAATTTTGGGGACCCACATTTTGTTTTATCTTTTAGATATCGAACATTGATCATGTTATCTAAGATATTTTGTCAATGAATCTTCATTTATATTATGTGCTATCTTTTAGTGTTTTATCATCTTTTCTTTCAATTGAATTCTTCCTTCATTTTTTCCTTTTCTTAAAATTCATACTGTATTCTTCCCTAGATTCTTTTCACTAAGCATGATCGATGTTTTGATTTTGTCTGACCCTTGAGTGGAACGGTTTCAAAGTTCCTCCTTTAAGAGTTTTTTGATCTACTATTCAAGATGTTTAAAAAATAATCCTTTGTTTCCCTTTGACTCATTCTAAGAACCTTTCTTAAAGTGATCCTTTAGACCACCCCAATAGTCTTGAAGAGCCCTCTTGATAATCAATTTTCGCATCTCTTTCGACCCTTCTATGGAGATTTTCATAAATTGATTTTTTTCTCCCCCATAACACTATTGTGGATTATAAAAGATTGATATCAATTGAATATTATTGTTAGAATGTGTTAATGATTTCCTAGTGGTCTTACATACATGCCTATGGCATATTATTATTCTTCAATAACTCACTATCTTGTAAAACTGATTTATCCCTCATGCATCATGAAAGTTGTTTTCCTTTCACTCTCTCATATATAATAGAGGTGAAGGAGGCCCTATTGACACATTGTAGAGAAATACAAATGGGTGAAATCATGAAGGTGGGTTACACTTTTGCTTGTTTTATGAGAAAAAAAACTGTATTTTCACAAGTTATTCAACTTTCGACATATAAAAGTATTTTTTTTATTTAGAATTTCACTTTACAGTAAAAACAAAACTTGTGAAGAATTGTGCTAGCTTTCCAATGACTATTTTCAATTTTTTTTTATCACGATTTGATATGTCAATTTGACAATTGTTTAACAATATGTTTCTTAAACACGAAATGAATGATAATGAGTTACTTATTTCTACAACAATGTTTTTATTATTAAATATATGTTTTGAAGAAACAAAATATACTGCAACAATCTACAGAGACTCTATTTTATTATGACTATTATTTTGAATTTAAAGGATGAATATTATAATTTCTAGAATTTTTTGAAGTTGACCAAGTTGAAAACATTGCAGAGTTTAAATACATGTTTTTCTACACCTCGTATCTATCTTAATTTTTACGTAAAACTAAAATCTAAATATACCCTTTTGAAAAGAACAGTTTAAGGATTATGAATATATTTTTTTCAAATTTTTTCACTG
>SNQJ01S0118061.1:35766-47468 GCA_010110895.2 Picea sitchensis
TCAATTCTCGCAAGTGACATGTTAAGCTCTTAAATGAGAAAGCTATAGAAAAAGCCTCAGCTTTCTACAAAATCAAGTTTACCCTCGGTACCATCCTCGAAATGAGGGGAAGTTCCCAGTGGGTTTCCCGAGGCTCTATTCCAAAGTTTAAACAAAAGGTTTTTATAACTATATACAAATATATCAAGAAAATAAAGATTGCATTCATAATGAAAAAGTGAAATATTTTGTATTAAGGTTATAAGTTAGTCAAGTCAATCCAATTTATGAATATGGGATAGACAAGAAACACACTAAAGTAAAATAAATCATAATAGGGTAAAATAACTTACATTCTAAGTGAATTTATTATTTCCTATGCCTAATATATAATTGGGATTATGATATGACATTTACTTTAACACCCTCCCTTAATGGTTGATCTACTAACTACACCAAGTTTAACCTATAATTTAACATATTTTTTGGGACCCAAAAACTTGGTGAAAATTTATTTAGTTTCGTTAACTGTGGGGAGGTACTATACCCTCAATATATCCATCCTCTACAAGTTTTCCATTGAAGTGAAAATGGATCTCAACATGCTTGGTATGACTGTGGAAGACTGGATTCTTGGCTAGTTTAATTTGTGCACCCCTTTATTGTTATGGAATAAGAATGTTGGCTCTTTCGGTTGCATCTTCATGTTTGAAAGCATCTTCCTTAGCCAAAATACCTCACATGATCCTTTCACCACTCCTTGATATTCTTGTTTTGTCGATGAAAGGGCTACTACATGTTGCTTCTTGTTGGTCCATATGATTTTACTTGTGCCAACTTCTTTTATACATATCTAAAAGTTGATATTTTCTATTGTCCACACAACCTGCCAAATATGAATTCGTATATCCAAACAACCTAGGGTATTTTCTTCAACTATACAAAATTTTAGACTCAAGTGTCCCTTTCACATATCTCAACACTTCCTTTGTTATTTTCCAATGTTCTACCTTTGACATTGTCATGAATCCAGAAATGAAGCTCACAATGTAACTCAAATCAGACATAGTGGTTGTAAGATATATAAGGATCCCCACTAGCTACCTATAGAATGACTCATTAATTTCCTTAGAGTCGATCTTGGTTGAAAGCTCCAACTCTTTCTCCATAAGTGTAGAAAATTTTGCAATTTTTTATTATTAACCTATCAAACAAGCTACTAGCATATTTTGTTTGTGAGAAAAATATGTTACTACAGGTTTGACAAACTTCTACACCTAGATAGTAATGTAGGAAGTCAATATCAGTCTTGTAAAAATGTTTTCTCATGTTATATTTTATTTGTTCAATATCACTTGTCTCACTACCTATAATAATGATATTAAATTAACAATTATTTTGATATACAAATTGAAATCTGAAGGAATCCATTAGAACCCTTGATCATTGAAGCATTAGAGAAATTTTGAGGTAAAAAATGGGCCTAAAAAATGTATAATTATCAAAATCACCTTTAAAGGAACCAATGGGATTCAATATGTTCATGTCAACCATAAGGGTAAGTTTTTTAGGAGGGAAATAAGGAAAACTACTTTTTTTAATCGTATTTTCGACTTATCTCCTTATAGTTTTACTCAAATTTCAAGTGTAGGAACTCATTAGATCCATATTAAAATTATGCACCCAACGATTTCCTACACTTGAAATTTGAATAAATCTATAATGATTCAAAAATATGATCAAAAAAGGTAGTTTTCTTCCTTTCGGTTTGAAAATTCATAACTTATACATATTTATAGGGTTCCTACTTAAATCCATATAGATTTTTATTTAGTATGAAAACAATATGCTCCTTTTATGGAACCTAAAAAATATGTGGTTGATACAAGTAAACCTCTTCCTCCAAATCTCCAGTGAGGGAGACACTCTTCATGTCCATTTAATGTACCTTCTAGCCAAATAACATTATGATGGCGATAGCTAATTAGAAGGTGCTCATATTTGCAATAAGAGTGAAGGTATCCTCATAGTCAATTCCCTATCACTGAGTGAACCGTTTTGTGACCAGCCATGCCTTGTAATTGTCGAGTGTGACATTTTCCTTATACTTGACCTTGAATACCCATTTGCAACAAATGGGTCTCTTCCATAGCGCAAGAGTTGTGAGATCCCACGTCTAATTTTTCATCAGGATTTCATGTTCAACTGCTAGGGTCTTCTCCCATTTAGGTGTCCCTTTTTCCTCCTCGAACACCCATGGCTCATATACTTCCTGAACATTGACCATCAAAGGAAAGTGACTAGTGTTTTTTTGCTATTTTCTCTTACCTCTCAATGATTTTCCCTCTATTATCTCACCTACTCAAACATTTCCAATGGTAGTGTGCCACCACTTTGGTATATTGTTGGGATATTTTCCATCAAATCTATCACCATGGTCTAGGCTACTTATTATTTTATTCGTATCATCAAAATCAAATCCAAATCCTCGTTCTTAGAATATTTCCCCCTTTTAGGTGGAGCTACAAGAATCTTGATACTCGAATTCTATCTTAAACATGCCATTGTTCTGTGATTTTTATCCTTGAATAAGTATGGAAAGGTATAGATTCATCATCAGCTATGACATATCTATTCAAGCTCAATTGATTAGTGTCAACATAAACCAATTTGTAGGCCTTATGACTATCATTGTACCCTATGATCATCAATTTCTTTTTCTCATGGTATAACTTAATTATCTTCTCATCTGAAATATAGGCATAATTAGTAGAACCAAAGACCTTAATATGACTGACTCTAGGCTTCCAACCAAACCATGATTCCTCTAAGGTATTTTTCTTCACTACCATCATTGGAGATCTATTTAGTAGGTAGACTCATGTGGATATTTCCTCCTCCCAAAACCTTTTGAGAACACACTTGTTCTCCATCATACACTGGGCCATCTTTGTGATAGTATGATTTCATCTCTCAACCAGTCGATTCTACTATGGAGTGTAGGGTGTAGTGAAATGTCTTTTGATTCCATATTTAGAAAAAAAATTATTGAATTATTTTGATTAGAATTAAATGCCATTGTCAGACCTAAGAGTAGTAATGTGACATCCTCACTATTTTTCTACTAATGTTTTAAAGATTTTAAATTGATTAAACACTTCAAATTTAAATTTTAGAAAGTACACCCACATTTTCCTCCTAAATTCATTAACAAATAGAAGAAAATGCTTCTCATCGATGATTGATGGCATGCTCATTTTTCCACAAATTTCTGGATGAACCATCTAAAGGAATCTCTATGTTCTCCAAGATTTTCCTTCATCAAATGGTGCTTAATGTTGCTTCCCTACCTAGAAAGCTCCTCATACACCCCTAATCTGCTACTACATTCTAGGAAATCCATATACCAAATTATGTTGACCTAATTGAGAGAGGTGGGTCAAGTTAATATGCCCATACCATTTATTCCAAAGTTTACTAATGTCTAATGCACTCTTGGTTATCAATGCATGCTCCCTTCACTGTCCAATTTCAACCAACCTAAATAATCCATGTTCCTCCTGTAACATCCCACTCTTGCATGCACCCAATGTGACTTATTCTTGTGGACACTTGTGTGCAGGTGATTCGGTTCACTATATGATTGACTGATTCGATTATGGAGCATAATGATCTTTGTGGATTTGATGATATGTTATTTGATGATATTTATATCGACAAGTGCTATTGACTGTTTTTCCTGAGTGTGCAGGACTCTGAACGTTTGAGGATGTCGATGGCATCGATGGATCTCCTTGGACTCTAGATTGAGTCAGGGAGCAGATGGTTATGGTTTGAATGTTTTGATATTACATATGTGACATATGACTAGATATTATGTTGTTGAGTGTTATCGCTAACACGTTTCATTGATGGATGCACTTGGGGATGTGATAGCTTTTTCTAGCCAAGCTCATTAAGGGAGTAAGGGGTCACACATGACAACTAGACATATTGAAGGAGAGGTGTGGCATTATCCATACAACCTACTAGCACTCCCACCATGGATTGAACTATAGGTTTATGATTATCTATTTTAAGAGATCCACGTTGAAGGAGAGGTGTGGCATTATCCCTGCCACAACCTACTAGCACTCCCACCATGGATTGAACTATAGGTTTATGATTATCTATTTTAAGAGATCCACGATGTCATGAGGGAAAACTGTGGCAATCGCTCATGACGATTCTAAGGGGTGCACAATAAGGCAAGGTCCTTATTTATTAGAGGCCCTTAGTCTCCCACAAGGTCACCTGATGGAGTATTGACTCCAGGGGTTTGAAGTCTACCAAAATCAGTCAAAAGGAAAGAGGCACCCTTGGAGCACATAGTGCATCTTGAAGGGCATGTCTCACAAATAAAACATGAATGCAAGTGAGTGGCACCCTTGGAGCACGTAGTGCATCTTGAAGGACACACTGTGATTTTAACTCTGGCAAGTTAATAAACCTAGTTCCTAGAAAAATATGCCTCCTTAGGACATGGTTGGCCTTAAAATGAATGATGGTATGAGTAAAGTTTAATAAAAAAAAAATTTCCCTTAAAAATTGTCGCCAAGCCTAGTGAATTTAAAACCTAAGTCTAAGTAGAGCATTGAACAAAAAAAAACTAAATGGACATGTAACAAGAAGGGGGTGAATAAAATTCAAACATTAATAATTAAAGTGAAATTTTAATGAAGGATTAAATTATTAAAAGGGTAAATTGTTGTTTATGTCTAAACTTGCTAATTCTGAACTTAGATAAAAAGGGGAACTTAAAGAAAAAGGTGAATGTCTAACTTAGTAGGGAATCTATCCTTTGGAACTTTCTAATTGTGAAATCAACTAGGCTTTAATTAAGGCGTCACTCATTTAAGAAATGTAAGGGAATCAAGGGACATCGAGGAGCATTTTTAGGAACGCTTTTAGGTGGGTGAGGGAAATAGAAAAAATTGAATTAATTAATTAATTAATTTCTGGTGCAACTAAGGGATCGGGTGACATGTGTACGAGGGAGGTTTATCCTAATTAAATTAATAAAAATAATCTAATGAGGGCTTGGGAAACTAATCACTAAGAAAACTCTATAAAAAGGATGGCAGAGGAGGAGTATGGATGATGACTCGTAGGAATAAGGTTACGCTACCGATATTTTTCTTGTATGATTTTTCTTGTGGGAGTTGGGATTCCCAGCTCGATAGAGAGTGGTAGCTCAACCTTGCGAGGCGAGCTAGGTGATATATTTTTATATTTTTTGTGTGTGCATGGCCCTTTTGTGGCTCGAGGGGATCAAGAGAAGAGTACCCCTAGCATTGGCTCAGAGGTATCGGTGAGGTCTCAGTGGTTAGCGAGCAAGATTTGGTCGTAGCGCAAGTGTGGGAAATCGACTTCATATTCACCATCGTCGGTCGTGGTATTCCAGGTAAAATGTTAATTGTATTTTCATTAAATATATACTTGCATGGTTGTGGTAGTCAGAAGACATCTTCTTGTCATTAGTTTTTGGCATATGTATTTTTATGATGATTGCAAAATGGTTTCAGTGGATCTTAGAATATTTGTAATCTGAAATAAAAAGGAAAACTAGTTGATTATACCCTCAATGGACGTTCAATTGTGTTAGTGATAAAATTAATTTATTTTCTTTTATTCGTTGGTCAGAGTGTTAGTCACCTTCTAGGACTCTTGATATTTTATGTTTATCTAAGCATTGGTTGTGTTAGATCATTGTAGCCAGTTGGTTTTCTTCTTTTGTTCACACTTCGACCGAGGTTTACTCCCAAGTACTATGCGCGCTCTTCATTTTTCACTCACTCATGACTTACCCTTGGGCACAAAACTTCAGTGCACCCTCCCTTATTTTTTTTCCTCATCCACCAATCTAACCTTACACTGTTGACCCTTGCTTTATAATTGTTTTTTTTCTCTCTCTCTAAATGGCCACGCATCCTCTATGTCTTTGCAAAAAAATTTCACTTGGAAAAATTGTCCCCTGAACCCTCTGTGTAGATGGCCACATGTACTCTGTATCTGTGCGATTTTTCCTTGGAAAAAGTGTCCCGAGAACCCTCTGTGTATATGGAAAAACTTCCTTCGTTTTCAACGATTTTCCCTGGGAAAATCATTTCCTCTAGTGCCCTTGCATTTTATCAGAAAATTATGACCTGCGTGAGGGGGAAACTTCCTTGCGATTTAACCTCTAGTACCCTTGTGTTTTAGCAGAAAATCGTGACCTATGTGAGGGGGAAACTTCCCTGTGATGTAACCTTCAATGCCCTCACGTTTTAGCAAAAAATCGTGACCTATGTGAGGGGGAAACTGCTCAACAATTTCACCTTCAGTGCCAATGAAAGCTAACCCCTTTAAAAGTGTTTAACTTGTCAGAATGAGTGGAGTGATCCTCTTGGCGTTTTTTCAGAGCTCCCGAAGTTCTTGCGCAGAGGGCGTGCAGAAAACCTGCATCAAATTTCTATAGAAAAGAGATATGCCAATTGTAAGAGTGAGTCTACTTAATTATAATTAATTATGTAAATGAGTGAGTCTTATCAAGTGATTTCCTACGATCGCCTTATCCACCTTGATCTATCTATATATGCGAATTTAGGGAAAAATAATTATCTGAGATCCCTTCTAACAAGGGAGTGATGGTTTATAGTCTTGGTACACTTCTTGACTTCCACTTGTGTGGTGTTTTTCATCATTGTTTAGGTTAAAAAAAAATCCTCATTAATTTGGAGAATTTGATATTTAAACATTGATTAAGTTTTTATCATTTTTTTTTAAATTTACAAAGTGTCTAAACCACCAATTATTTAATGAGTGTATTATTTTTTTATTCCAACTAAGTTTAACCCCATAGATGTCTAAATTAACCTTCAAGATAACCATGTCGTAATTATGTTGACAATTACGTATTTAGACGATATTACACTATGAAAAAAATGAGAGGATTATTGAATAAGTAGTTAGAATCTTTGGCACCTTGATTAATGTTGATTCCAAGACTGATTATGTAATTCCTTCTCTTGCACCATTTAATTTAAGGTCGATTACTCTCGCGCCCACAATTTAATGTTGAAAATAATTGTTTAAGGTTGATAACCTCTTGTGCCATTACTTACGTGAATGAATGATGGTTTTAGAATTTGTTTACATGGCGCGCTTGAAGTATTGTTAGTGTTTAGACAATTGAATTGATAGATTCTTCGGTGCCTTGAATCTATTATGACTATGGCTAGTTGCAATAGATTTCTTTCACCTTGTAGATAGAATTGATAATCACCTTAGAGCTAGGGAACTAAAGCAGATGCTTACTCTTGCACTTGATTATGTGGATGCATGATTGTCTTAGAACTGATTACTCTTGCACAGTGATTTAGTTGAGAACACTATTGCACCTTTAGTATGTCAATGCATGTTTACGTTAGAGTTGTTTCTCTTGCGTCATTTAATTGTTGATGAGTACATGATTAAGTGTTTTGGATCTATGCCATAGAATATAGATGATGCATTGATTGATTGAAGTTACTTAGATGCCATAAAAATGATGAATTTAACCTTGCACATTCTCTTATGTCATCATATAATGGATTTAGTTTTTAGATTTTCTGGCGCAAATTGATTGTTGTAATAAACTAAGCTATATATTTTAGAGTTTTGCACATTTGGATTTTATTTGATTGATGGGTTAGCAACCCTCACTGGAGTCATTGACATATTAACGAATGATAGTTTAGTAATCCTTTCATGCATCAACAAATGTATCAATGAATAATGGATTAACCACCTTTATTTGTTCCCTTCAATTTATTAACGGATGATTGATGTAGATGTTAAAATTATTGCACCTATGGATTTCATGTCTTGTACGATGGTTTAGAATTTTTTTTATCTTTCACCTTAGCTTATATCCCTTCTTGATTGATTCAATGATTAAGTTCTTTTGTGCCTTGATGATCGTTGATGATGTGTCTTCCTAGTGTCTTTTTTGATGATTAATGCATTATTTTGGTTACGCTAAAATATGTGGAAGTTGTGTTGATGATGTTGATTTTTAGTATGATGTTTTAATTACCTAACATTGATCAAAAAAATAAAATTATCTTGTATGTCGTTGTTGTTGTCGTAACGACGGGGTTGTCACACCTCCACACTAAGAGCAACAATTTTCTTGGTCTCTTTGTCAATTATGTAGCATTTGTGATTTCTAAAGTTGACATATGGATAGAGTTAGTGTCTCATGATCTAAATAACTAATAGTATATTAAAATCCATTCCTATCACATAGTGCACATTAAGAAAAATCAACATGTTTACTCTAAAGGAAATTTTCACATTCCATTTTCCAACTACTGTGTACTCTTCCATGTTGTTGAAGATCACTAAATCCTTGGAGGAACAAGAAGTATACTCTATGAATCATATTTCATGATGGTGAAGTGTCATGATGCACTTGAACAAGCGAATGAGCTGAGCTAATCAATTATTTGCATCGACATGAATATATAGAAGGTTGAATCCTTCTCCTTTGAATGCTCTACAACTTCAAGATTATTTTGAAGCCCTCCTTTGTTGTTGTTTTTTTAATCCAACCTCTTTCATTAATGTTTCTTCATACACCCCACTTTGCCACATTAGTGACATGTGATGTTATTATGACTCCTACTTACACCTTCACCATTATGTTGACCTAAATCTTATTTTCCCTTGACATTGGCTATAAAGGAATATTCCAAAGCCTCTATCTTACTAGTACTACCAAATTGTTTCTTCCATCTGTCATGATATAAGAGAATATTGCATCGCTCATCAAACTTTAGGTCAAAATTTGTAGTGGTGATGTTAAAGGTCTCAATAAAGTTCTTGTAACCATATGGTAATATTTTTAGTGTGATTATTGCCATGTCCTATTCTTCCATTTTTCGACCAATGGTGGGAAACTATTATTTGATATCCTTGATCTTGATTAAGTGTCATTGTAATGATGCACTCCCATCCATCGTAATCTAAAAAATACTCTTCAAGAAGAATACCTTGCCCTTATCTAAAGTTTCATGCAAATCTTTCAAATACTTGCAAATCTTTGTTGAATTTTTTTGTATCTAGACCATAAGGAGCATTTCATCTATCACAAACAACTTAAGCAGCCTCACTCATCAAAATTATCCTAGTCTATTCCTATAACGTGTGGTCATTTATCGTTACCTAGGAAAATAACAACCAAACATCTATACTCAAATATGGCCAACATATGTTGCTTCCAAGTATTGCATTTCTTTCCATAGAACCTCTTCATCCTTTCCAACATGATGTTGGGTAAAGAGGCCATTGGTACAAGTCACAAATGTAGAAATACACACTAAAACAAAGTAAAATGTTGAAAATGTATGTTCTTCCCTCCCACACCTGGCAATCCCATAGTAAGAACACCTAGATTTCACGACACCCAAATTTTTGAAGTCACGAGAGTGGAAACCTTGTCTTTCTTGTCTTCTAAATGCCCAATACCCTTGATATGACTTCAATAATGAATACCCTTGATATGAATTCAATAATGTGATGCCTTGGTACCATATAATGATAATACAAACACATAAAGAAAACCAAGATTGCATTCATAATGAGAAAGAAAAATATTTCTTTTAAAGGGTTACAAGCTAATCGAGTCAATCCACTTTATGAATGTGAGATAGACCAATAAACACAATAAATTTAAATACAACATAAATTAACCTAAATTCAAGGTGAAATTATTAATGCCTATGTCTAATATCTAAATGACCATTATAATCTCACATTTACTTTAACACTATTTAACACTATTGTGCTAATACAACTTAAATATGTTTAAAAGGTGTAGCTATTTAAAAGAACAAAATTGAAACATTTATTTGAAGAGCATGTTATTATATGGTTATGTAAGAGTTACAATTATGGGAATTACACCATTTGTTTAATTTGACAAGTGCAAATTTCTATGTTGTTGTTATCATTAGAATGTGAACTTGTTGTTGGGGAAGATGACTCGTAAAAACTAAGTTTGGTTAAGCTTTTGGTGTATAATAGGAATGTTTTGTTACTTTGGGTGTAAACTTGGCTTGAAAGTGGAAGTAAATTTCATGATATTTTTTACTAGGATCAAAAACCATTTTTTTTTTTTAATAGAAAGGAGGCTCACCCGTAACCTTCCATGGCTATGTTGGTTCATGTTGAACAAAGGAGAAAGAAAAAGAGAAAGGTTTCCTATGTTTGAAGAAATAAATTTAGCTATATATTGAGGTAACAAATTGGGATAGAAAGCTTGGATGAGGTGGCAAGCTTGGTAAAGGGTGGTACCACGATGAGGTGACAAGCTTGGTAAAGGGTGCATAGTTGAATGAGGTGGCAAGATTGGATAGAAACCTTGGTTAGCAAGAGGTTGTTGAAAATTTAAAGGGTGTATACTTGGATAAGTGTTTGAAGGCATGTTAAAAATGAGAGTTTATAATGTTTCTAATTAATTTAGCATGTTTTAAGAGGTGAGTTGGTAACAAGATGAAAGTTGTGAGTAAGAGAGTTGGTGCATTCACGGAGAAGAAAAAAAAGAAGAAGAAGAAGAAATACTTGAATTCCCAATGGATTGATCAAAATTGTAACATCATAGTTAGTAAAGTACCATGCTACTAAAAAGGAAAATGCCCGCATTTTTGATAGGGAAGTGGACTTTTTCCTAAATTTTTTTTTATGAGTTAAATATTTTAATATACCATAATACTTCAACATTCCAAATCTTTGAGAATTTTTTTTAGACTAGTTTATTTTTACATTTTTATTTTTTTATTAATTTTTGTTTATAAATTTTATTCAAAATTTTGCAAAAATACAAATAGATAAAATTGCAGATTTCAACTATTAAGATTAAGATTACATATTTCAACTATTAAAATTACATATTGAAGTAACCAAAAGTTTTTTAAAATACTACATCAATTTTATGTATTCAAAAACTTTATTTAGAAAAATTAAAATCGAAAATTGCTCGTTAATTAATTTATTAAATTCCAATGATAATAATAAAGAAAAATATAAAAGGTTTACCTTAAGCTTAATTTTTTTTACATAACGAACTTGATACCACAAAGTCGGTTCTTCACATCCAAGTGAACATACCACACGATAAAGATATATATATATATATATAAATAAGCCGACCTGCGCATCATATGGTACCATAGACATGTATAAAAAAAAAAAAATTGATGAAAAAATAGGTTGAAAACAACCGATTGAAAGTTTGATGTGTTGGTTAGGGTTTGGATTATCATAGACGGCTACTCTGCGTCTCGACAAGTTTCCTGAGCGAACATTTTACAGCATTTCGTAAGTCAAGAAAGACGAAGAGACAATATGGAAAATCAGTTGTATCAATTCGGAGATCAGAAAACGGCTGACGTCAAATTGCAATTACAGGTGATAGGTCCGGATGGAGCACAGAATGAAGGATCTCCTCTTTATCTTCATTCCCAAATTTTGAAAAATTCCGAGGTTTACGAACAAAAGCTTTCTGATCGCTGTTCTCCCGATGAGCGGCCTCTTGAAATCCATTTAACCATTTCTCATAATGCGGAGATTTATGTTAAATATTTTCAACTCATGTATTCTTGCGAGGCAGACAAGTGCTTTTGTTTCTCGGATGTTGATGAAGCCATGGCTCTTCTACCCGT
>SNQJ01S0118063.1:0-15652 GCA_010110895.2 Picea sitchensis
ATGAATCTTGACCCAATCATATACCCAAATATCATTATTAATAGAAATTAACCCTAATAACCATTAAAATAATTAAGCAAAACATCCTTATAAGATTTTAGGCTAGAGTTCGCACCTCAATGCAGTGCAAGGAGAATACAATTTTAAGAACGTACTTGAGCTCTAGTTCTTGGATTTATTAACGTTAACTTCATCCAACTACAACCAATATATCTACGGATACAAGATTTCATCATCTTTTTCAACCATTTA
Organism: Picea sitchensis; assembly: GCA_010110895.2. Taxonomy (NCBI): domain Eukaryota; kingdom Viridiplantae; phylum Streptophyta; class Pinopsida; order Pinales; family Pinaceae; genus Picea; species Picea sitchensis. The sequence continues at coordinate 253 of SNQJ01S0118063.1, forward strand.
ACTTTTAATGAACTCATAACCTTTATTCAAATTGAAACATAACTTTCTTAAAAATAAAAATATACATAAATACTGTTTTAGTTAACTCAACAATAAATTTCATTGAAGGCCTCTCCTTCTTTAAACACAACCTTCAATGAGAGTTCATTAACATATTGAAAGCATAACCATCTGAGATATCTAAATGGTCTGAGATACGACATTCAGGATGAACTGAGCATGCTTACCATCCGAACGGTGGAAGATTCTTATCAAATGGCTCTGAAAGCCAAGGAGAAGTTGAGCCATAAGCAAGGACAGCAAGGGCGAGGCAGAAGCCAGCCAAGACGCAAAGCGGTTGCCCACGACAAATTCCAGAAGCCCAAGGAGGAATGGAAGAAACGTGAGGGAAAAGTTGAGAGAGGCGGAACCTCACAGCAGAGGCAGCCATATGTTGAGCCGAGAGGGCAGCAAAATGATCAGCGAGGTGATTATGTTGATGTGAATACCCTTTCTCATACTAGAGGTCGTGGTAGGGGAAGAGGAGGAGTAATCACGTGTTTCACATGTGGGAAGCATGGGCACAAGTCTTATGAGTGTCCAGAGAAAAAGAAGGCTGCGGGGGAAGCTCACATCAAAGAAGCACAGAGGTGTGATGTTGAGTCAGAATATGCAGACAGCGAGAGATCGCTTGGAATGCATAAAGTCCTTTTGACGCCTGAGAAAGAGGTGGAAAGTTCAGTGAAGAGGACCAGACTGTTCAGAACAGCTTGCACAGCCAAGGAAAGGAAATGCAAGGTCATTGTGGACAGTGGTAGCACAGACAATCTCGTTTCAACCGAGATGGTAGAAAGGCTGGAGATGGAGACAACTAATCACCTGAGTCCATACAAAGTTTAATGGCTACAGAAGGGACATCGAGTGAGTGTCACCAAACGATGCTTGGTTGAATTCAAAATAGGTGGGTATAATGATAAGATTTTGTGTGATGTTATTCCCATGGACGTATGTCATTTGTTGTTGGGTAGACCGTGGCAATATGAAAGAAATGTGATTCATGATGGGAGGATGAACACATATACCCTGGAGAAAAATGGGAGAACCCATAAGTTGCTTCCCATAAAGGATAAGGAAGTGAATTCGGAAGTAAGCAACACAATACTTCTCATGAGTGGGAAGGAACTTCTTACAGATATGGAGAAGAATGAAGATCCACACTTCTTTGTGGTGAGGAAACCAAGAATTGTCCTGACTAGCACAAGAGTGGATGATCTACCAGTTGAAGTTCAGGAACTGCTGGAAGAGTTCACTGACATTATAGTGGACGAATTACCTCATTCGTTGCCACCGATGAGGAGTGTGAGTCATCACATAGACCTCATACCAGGAGCAAGTTTTCCGAATAAAGCCGCGTACAGGTTGACGTCGCAAAAAAATGAAGAGGTCAAGAGACAGGTCCAAGATTTGATGGACAAAGGATTGGTTCGGGAAAGCTTGAGTCCATGTGCTGTACCGACAATACTCAGTCCAAAGAAAGACGGAGGCTGGAGAATGTGTACAGACTCCAGAGCGATCAACAAAATAACCATCAGGTACAAGTTTCCACTGCCGATAATGGATGATCTGATGGATTGCCTAAGTGGGGCAAATTATTTTTCAAAGATAGATTTGAAAAGCGGATATCACCAAATTCGCATGAGAGAAGGCGATGAGTGGAAGACATCCTTCAAAACAGACGAAGGATTGTATGAGTGGCTAGTCATGTCGTTTGGTTTGACGAATGCGCCAAGTACTTTTATGAGGCTTATGAATGAAATCCTAAGGGAATTCATTGGAAAGTTCGTCATTGTTTACTTGGACGATATACTGATTTACAGTAAATCAAAGACTGAGCATTTGAAACATTTGGCCATTGTGATGAGAAAGTTACAGCAAGAGAATTTGTTAATCAATATGAAGAAATGCTCATTTATGCAGACACAACTCATTTACTTGGGTTTTGTTATTTCGGATAATGAGTTGAAGATGGATCCGAAGAAAGTGGAAGTGATCAAGAATTGGCCATCACCGAGAAATGTATTCGAGGTGAGAAGTTTCCATGGTTTGGCTAGTTTCTACAGAAAGTTCAGAAGGAATTTCAATGGAATTAGCGCAACGATGATGGACATAGTGAAGAAGCGACACAAGACTTTTCATTGGACAGCGGAGGCTGAGAAAATCTTCAATCTGTTGAAACGGAATATCACAGAGCAACTAGTGCTGGTGTTGCCAGATTTCATGAAGACATTTCAAGTGAAATGTGATGCAAGCGGATATGCCATAGGAGCGGTCTTGAGTCAAGAAGACATGCCAATTGCATATTTCAGTGAGAAGCTAGATGATGCGAAGCTGAAATACTCCACGTATGATAAAGAATTTTATGTTGTCATACAGGCGCTAAAGAAGTGGAGGCATTACTTGATCCCAAAGGAATTTGTGTTGTACAGCAATAATCATGCATTGCAGTTTGTGAGTCAACAGGATAAGTTGAACCAGAAACATGTAAAATGGGTGGAGTACATGCAGAATTTCACGTTTGTGATTAAACACATTTCAGGAACTGCTAACAAAGTGGTTGATGCTTTGAGCAAGAAATGTTTGTTGCTGCAGGAATTTCGAGTCAAAAGATTGGGTTTTGAGAATCTAAAGGACATGTATGCCGAAGATGCAGACTTCGGAGAAGCATATGAAGCGACTGAGAATCCCGTTCTCAGGGATCGGAGTCCTTGGACAGACTACATGATCTAGGAGGGATTTTTGTTCAGAGGCAATCAACTGTGTATTCCAAATTGCTCCATGAGGGAGAATTTGCTAAAGGAAAAACATAGTGGAGGCTTAGTAGGACATTTTGGCCACGACAAAACATTCGCAAATCTGAGCGAATCATATTTTTGGCCAGGTATGCAGGAAGATGTCAAACGATTTGTTGACAGATGCAGGATTTGTCAACACTCGAAGGGAAAGAGGTAGAATGAAGGTTTTTACCAGCCATTGCCCATACCAGAGAGTCTGTGGGAGGCGATAAGCATGGATTTCGTACTGGGATTGCCGAGGACGCAGAGAGGTGTTGATTCCATCTTTGTTGTGGTGGACAGGTTTTCGAAGATGACACATTTTATTCCGTGTCAGAAGACTAGCGATGCGACCCACATCGCAAACTTGTTTTTCAAAGAGATTGTTAGACTTCATGGATTGCCAAGAGGCATAGTCTCAGACAGGGATACAAAATTCATAGGTCATTTTTGGAGGATGTTATGGAAGAAGTTAGGAACTAATCTGGTGTTTAGTTCTGCCTATCATCCACAGACAAATGGGCAAACAAAGGTTGTGAACAGGAGTCTAGGAGATTTGTTGAGAAGCCTGGTGACAGAGAACCACAACAACTGGGACAATGTGTTACCACAGGCATAATTCACATACAATGATTCACTCAATTGGAGTACAGGCAGAAGTCCATTTCAAGTTTTATATGGGATGCAGCCGAGAGGAGTTTTTGAATTGCGAGATTCAGAACAGACTGCGACTAGCAATGCTAGTGCAGAGGAATTCGCTGAGGCGATGCAAGAACTTCATAGTCAGGTGAAGCAGAGACTAATGGATTCAAATGAGGAGTACAAGCGCACGGCAGATCAGCATCGGAGACAACTTCAGTTTGAAGTTGGTGATCTTGTTCTGGCACACCTTAGGAAGGAAAGGTTCCCGAGGGGAACATACAACAAATTGAAAATGAAGAAAATTGGGCAATGCAGAGTCCTGAAGAAATTCGGAGAGAATGCATATGAAATTGAATTGTCGGATGGCATCGAGATATCTCCGGCATTCAATATTTCAGACTTATATCCATATAAGGCTGAAGAAGTAGGAGATGGAAGTAATGAACAGCGAGGCGTCCAGTGGAGGAAGCAGATGCTGATTGCAAAAAAGCCGCAGATGGAGTGCATACTGGACAAGCGAGCAGGTAAGAAGACCAGGCGAAAGCAGTATTTCGAGTATTTGATCAAATGGAAGAATCACCCAGTGGAGGATGCTAGCTGGGAAATTGATGCAGTGATACATAAGCATGGACACACCATGCAGGAGCTCATGGACAGGAGCCCATGAAATTTTTCAAGCGAGGGAGTATGATGCAGGAGCATCGCCCATGTCAAGCGAGCCAACGCGAAAGCGGGAGACAGCTGGACAAGCCAGCATAATTTATTTTTTTGAAAAGCACCTTGATATGTTGCGCAAACATTAATGTGTTGATTTGATGAAGCGCACTTGTATATTGTAAATGGACCTTGAGTGGATAGCTCACGTCCTTAGGTAGATGAGGCATTTAATAGATTTAATGCAAAGTATATAGAACATTTAATTCTAGATTTGATAGCGTAGAGATTGAGAGGGAAACGGGACATAGACACCCTCCTTTGTACATTGAAAAGATATTATTCGAGAGTAAGCAGAAGAGAAGAGCATCCAGAGAAGTGTATGAAGAACCTCCATGTACACATATTGAATTAATAAGAGAAAGCTTTGATTCAATTCCATGGTTGTGTTACTCTCTGTGTATTGTTGATATTATCCTCATGAATGTTTGCTTCTTGTCATACATTTGCTTTTATATGTTGTGTATGTGATTTCATGGTTGAAGTGAAGTCTGGGAGAACAAGGAGTTAGTTCAATAGTTTCTCTATCCTGAACGAGAGATATCCTGTAAGGAGTGCAGTTGAATTTGTCCGCAGAGAGTGCGTGACTGCAGGGTTCAATTACAGAAAGTTCTTGTTCTAAGTTCTCAGAAGTGTAGATTTGGAACCAGAGCTGTGCAAGGTGTGTGCAGGCTGGACGAAGACTCAGAGTTGCGATTCTGAGCCAAGGGAAAGCAAGATTTCTGCTGTAGGAGCGCGCAGGATCGAAAGCTTCAACATCGAGTCGTTGTTGAGGATTTGCCGCAAGGAGTGCGTGCAAGAGCTTTCTTCCTAAGGGAATTGAAGTCGTCTAATCTCAGGAAGGATAGACCTTCGAGTTCATTGAAGGGTCGAGCGAGAAGTTGTGTGTGAGTAGGTTGCAAGGAAGAGACGCAGGTTGAAGGACAAGTCTCGTAGAGAGATACTTCTTGTCCGAGGATTGAGCCAGAAGAAGAGTGGACAGTTGGTACCCTTCGTGGAGAATCTATGAGTTTAGGTAACTCGTTGGATCTCTTCGAGTTGCAGGGAGCCGCAGTGTAGGCAGAAGAAGATTTGAAGCTTAGGAGAATAAGAGTCGTCGATCAGGATCATGAGGAGAGTGGAGCTATTCGTTGATCGGCTATCGGACCATCGCGGGTTAAGGAGCGGAATATTTGGTCGCAAAAGTCGCGAGAGCGCGAGAGGCGACATTCCGACAGCCACGTCAGCAGTGTGGGCCACAGGTGATAGTGGAAGACAGGTGGTGATATTTCAGATATTGGCATCTCGGGAATCGGGAGTCGACGAGGGAGTCATTAGACCTCGCGCGAAGTGAAGTCGCGATATCTCGGATATCGGAACCTCGGGTATCAGAGGCCAGGGAAGGAGGTACTTAACCTCACGAGAAGCGAAGTCGCAAGAGGCGAGATCGCGAGTTCGGCGTCTCGGCTTATCGCGTATCGGGGATTGGAAAGCAATCCTTTAGAGTCGCAAGTCACGAGGCGCAATAAATCGAAGTCCCGATAGAAGAGAAAGGAAGAATCTGTGGGTAGACATTCTGATTAAGGAATAGAAGAACATTCTCGATTCTTTGGGCCGTAAGGGAAAGAAGGTCCTTGAAGAGGCGATCGTGCTTCGAGGAGTGCGTGGTTGCTATCAAGGAAGCACCACCAAGTGACCTAGTTTGCATAGGTCGAGTACATCAGTATGGATTAATTCAAAAATATTTGTTTGTGTTTTCTTTGTATGAATGAGAAAATCCTCTCTATGTTGTTTACCAAGTGCACATGGTTCACATGGAAAATGATCATTTTTCATAACATGAATACCTTCTACCATAGTTTTTCTTTGCAACAACATCAAATCATTGTAATTTAGGTGCCCATACCTGTGGTGCCATAACTCTTTCATTGACATTGTTTTGGATGTCAATGAAACATGATGAGTCATTGTCACATCCAACTTGTACAATCCACCAATTCTGGATATCTTTCACAACACACCTCAACTTACCAAATTCCACTGTTAGATTATTATCAGTGATAGTTGAAACATATATCAAATTCTTTTTAATAACAGGAACATAAATCAAATTATGAATCTGTCTCAATTGTCCATTAGGTAAGTTCACACTTATTACTCCATAGCCTTCGACTTTATGTGATCTCTTATCTCCTAAGTAAATGTGTGTGCCATCAATTTTCTCATAATATTCATCATACCATTCTCTATTACAAGTCATATGAGTTGATGCACGAGAATCTATGAACGATGCATTCTCATCATCAATTTCAGCAAACAAAAATAAATAACTTATGGTTTTTAAATCCATAAGTGTCTTTATGCACATAATTTCCATTATGCCTTTTATATCAGTGATTTGATTCATGATTCTTTCTTCTATAGCAATCTTTAGCAAGATGTCCAGGTTTTCCATAATAATCACATTCAACATTTCTATTAACATAAGAATCAGGATGTTCCATACCTTTTTTATTTACTTGAAACCATCCTCTGTTCTTGTCCCACGGTTTACCTAGATATGATATTTTACCTTTTGCAATCAAGGCCAAATCTGAGCCACTTGAGTCGTGATCATAGTTCTCCATTCTTTCTTCTTCTAGTTCTCCATTCTTTCTTCTTCTTGAAGGAGGATACCAACCAATTCATCAAAGGTAGGGGGAGTTTGTCTAACTTAGAGTGCTTAAATGAAGACCTTATAATCTTGCACTAAACCCTTCAAAGAATTTGTTACTAAATCATTACTCGAAACCTTTTCACCAATGTCACCCACCTTATCACTTAAATCTTTAATTCTGGATACAAAATTACTTATGTTTTCATTGACTTCCATTTTGATAGATAGTAGCTTAGGTTCTAAAAATAACACCTGGTTTGCATTAGAGGTTTCGTACAAACCTTTGAGAACTTTCCACGCCTTTTTGGAAGTTTTAAAGTCCCTTATATGAGGAATGATGTTGTCCTTTACGGACATTCGCAACAACACTTTCTCTTTCATCTCTGGCCTATCCCAATCTTGAATAGAGGCAACAATAGTGGGTTTGGGCTCATCACCTTTGACTATCGTCCATAAGCTATATGCCTCGAAAATGGTGGTCATCTTAAACTTTCAGTTTACATAATTTTGGCCATCAAGTTTAGAAGACTCATTTAAATATAAATCAGCAAGAGGATTTGCCATATTCTATAACAAATAATTATGCCGAAAGACATACACCTATTAGCAATGGACACATTTAATGATCTTTTAACCTTAAATTTTAATCTTATGGCCAGCAATTGAAGATGCTGGTGTAAGATTTTATTGCCACTTTTGGGATTAGCAGGCAATACCTCAAATTCAAGTTTAGCCGTCTTTAATTTGAAATTAATTCTTTATTTAAATAGCTAGATACTCAAATCACCGGTAATCAATGGCCTCTACTCGCCACCAAATCGCCAATAATCACTTCATTTTTGTGCAATGCCACCATTGCCATGAGAGTCACTTTATTATGGAGAATACTCTCGAGGGGTATCTATATGCTCACTTCATTCCCATTGATATGAAGAACATGGTGTTTGTCGTAATGCAGGTCAGATGGGGTTCTAAGGGACCTGCAATGATGCTGGCACCCTAATCTGTTTTAGGGTGAGTAATAATCTCATCATTCATTTCCTCTTTTGATTCTGGATTCATTGTTGATTCGTGGGTAATTTATCCCTTCACTTCTATTGACATTTAAGCGATCAATAGATATAATATTGCTGAGTGATTCCTCGGTAATTTATCTCTTCACTTCAATTGACCTCTAAACAATCAATATATATAATATTGTGGCAGCCATAAAATATGTTTGTAGCATCTATTGCAATTGGCGGTGACGAATTATATACTCACTGATGGGTTGTAGGACAAATCATTTTATGATGACGCAAGCAGTGTTGCAGATTGCAATGAAGCCAGATCGTGAAATATTTGTAACGAAACATTGGGTTTAAGTGTATGTTTCTTTGTCCAGATGGCGAAGTATATGGACACGATGGTTGAGCATAAATTTCAAGAGGGCAAGTCCAAAACTTTGGCAAATTTTATATTTTTCAATCTACTAGACTTGTCTTATGAAAAGACCTAAATTTTCAGTATGCAGTGTCGTGAAATCAAACAAAAATATAGTCATTTAGTCTATACTTCTCTATGCAGTGTCGTTCTTGTAACTGCTAAGCTTTGCTAATACCAGGAATGTAAGCAAATCCATATATCTTGACACATTCCTGTTTCTATAAAATATAACTTAATGTAAAATCTATAACATATTTGACCTAAATTGTTGTTTGGTCGTTCACCAGCCACATAATTTGTGGCTGTGCCAGCTACGGCGAAAGAGAATGGAAACTCCAACCACGAAAAAAATACCAGATAGCTATTTAAACAGCGATAAAAATATACCAGATCGCGAGCTATCAAGTGGAGAAGGGAAGCAAATCAAACCCCACATGCACAAGCCCACAGATCGCGCGCAGCTCTACGCATAGGGAGAGAAATATTGCACGAACTCGTCCACAAAGATTGCACGAGCTCAACCATAGAACGAAGCTCCAGCTCGAGCTCACAGGCGAATGCGAATACACCAAAAAATTTAGTTATGGCAAGTAGCACCTACGCAGGCAGCACCACCAGCAAACACAGTACGCAGCTGTATATATCGCCAACAGCACGCACAGCACGGACCCAGAGACGGTGCGGAGCTCCTCCAGGCAAATGTTACAGCTTATATAACACTGATGGACAGCGATAGGCAGCAGCAATCTCAACTCGCGAATTTGCGCAGCAACCTGACCCACGATTACACAGGCAAATATCCAGTTTATAAATAATGTGAAATAAGCGAGTACACCAGCTCCTGGTGATTAAACACGAATTCACTCAGCTCTATGCGCAGCTCCACCAGAAATCAGCTCCACCAGAAATCAAGCAGAGGAGGGATCTCTCGACTCACAGTAGCTCTGATACCAAATTAAATTATGAATATGAGGAACGCACACATCAATGACACAATGCTCACACACTTATTGTTATTGAAAGGAAACTTTTGTACATTTATACTTGTAGAGCTCACCAATAACCCAGGAGCAGAATCCTACAATTGTGGATCTAGAATGACGTATGATCTAAAAATGAAATAATCTGTTCAAACAAATTCCCAAATAATCATAGTAGTTTTGATATTATTCTAACAAGATTCTGTGGATTTCCTAATGAAAATTCTATGCCCTTCTGCTGTGAATATTGGTGGGTTTCCTGTTACAATTTTTTATTTCTTGTTACGAAATTCGTGTGTAGAGAGGAATGGTGCAAACTGGAGGTGACGGTGGTTTGGACTGGTGTTTGTGTTTGGTTTCTTGTGGCAGTGGCCCTGATTTCTCCTCGAGTCAGGTTTCCCTAGCCAATGTTTGCTGGTTTCTACTAGCTTTGGTATTGTTGTTCATATTTGTTGTGGGGGCGACCTTGATCTCCTACTACTATAATCAGGTGCGGCTGGTGTTTGTGTTAGTTTCTTTTTTTTTCTTTTTTTCCTACCGAGAACCAAGTTCCCAAAGAATTCAATAAACAGAGGAGGGGATAAAGGAATGATAGAGATGCAAGAGGGAGAAGGAAGGTAATAACAATTCACATTGGTGTTCGTTTTTGAGTTTGGTTTCTTCTCCCTCACATTTTTCTGGTTCTGGCCATAAAATGCTAGGTTATGTTGGTGGTTGCAGGGTTGAAGGTGTTAATATGTTTTTGGTTTCATACTATGAAGTTGTCATCAACATTAACAATGAAATTCAAGTCCTAAATTATGAAGATGTCATCAACAATAACAATGAAATTCAAGTCCTAAATTGTTGGAATCGCCCTCCTAGAACTTCTATTGTGCTTCTTTTTATCATGTGGGTAGTCTGTAATAAAAGACGGTATAGTGGGAGACTCGCGGAGAAAAGGGTTTTACAACTAGTCCCAAATGGCATATCAGGGATTGTTTTAAGACCTTCATTTTTATCTAGTATATGTCTTTAGTTACCGGTGATTTTGTATTTTGTGTATATGCGTTACATTTATTGTTTTACAAATGAATTAACAAATGGGAAGGATAGGAAAAGAGTGAGCTACTGACTGTAGCTTTCATAAAACATTATCTACTAAATATTATTTCAGATCAATTGATCAGTTAACTCTAGGTGCATATATGCTTGCATTTACAGGGATATCATTGGAGCAGTTATGGAGACTAAGCTAGGGATTTATTGCCTGGATTAAAATCGGTATAAGAAAAAGTTATCTTCATTTCTTCATGGAAAGAAAAAGTTATCTTCATGTTTTCATGTAAAGAAAATTTTTTCTTCATATGTTATCATGAGTTTCCATGACGTTAAACGGCCTCCTACAGCGTCAACTGAGACATATAAACCATTAGAAGATGGAAATGGCATCCGCTAAGTGGTTGAGTGAACTGGTATAAGCAGTTGCCCCTTTTATTCATTTGTGCATATGATTCAATTCATAGAACTAATAGTACATGAGCATGGTAGCTTAATTAATTACATAGTATAACTATTGATTTCCATGCTTTGAATTCTTGTGTGGGTAATTTAAAAGTGAGAGTATGCAGTTCTGAAATAGTTTACCCGGCTTTGTTGGTCTTTGAGGATTAGAAACACCAATGGTTTGTGCCTGCATAGCAGTAACAGAGAAATTTTGTTCTTCAACAAAGTGAAGAAAAATTCTATGAAGTAACAGAGCAAAGTGATGAAATTGTCTTGTGGATGAAGTAGCTTTGTATGTTTCTTAACTACGTAGTTAGTTGGCTGGCTAGTTTCTAGCTTTTACTTTCAACACCAAAAACAGGACAACGACGAAGAAGAAACCACTAGGTGGATTGACAAGGAACCTCCTACAGCTATAGCTAGAGAAATTTGTGCGAGGGATGGGAAGTTTCATGGCTTTTAGTTGGATTCCTTCACGCCCCAAGCTTTTTCCTTTATTCCTGTCGTTTGATTCCTTTATGCCCAGTTTATTTCTTCACTCATAGCAATGCCTATCCTACCTTAATGTCTGCTACAGGTTTAATGTCTTCTAAGGTTTTGAGGTGGTTGCAAAAGTGCCCAGAGCTTTTTCCTCTTCATGCTGAGCTTGTTTCTTCACCGATAGAAATGGATACGCTACCTTAATGTCTGCTACAAGTTTAATGTCTACTAATGTCTGGAGTTGGTTGCAAAAGCACCGAAGAAGAAGCTTACAAAGATGGAGGTTGTTGCAAAAGCACCGAAGAAGAAACTTACAAAAATGCTGCAAAGATGGTGGGAAGAAGGACCTTGCAAGGACACTAGAGGTGGTTGCAAAGGCACCGAAGAAGAAGCTTACAAAGATGGAGGTGTGCGCAAAAGAACCGAAGAAGAAGCTTACAAAGATGGTGGGAAGTGGGAAGAAGTAGAACCTTGCAAGGACACTAGAAGAAGCAGAAAAACAAGAAGATCTCTTACAAAGATGGTGCAAGGACGGTGGGAAGCGGGAAGAAGTAGAACCTTGCAAGGACAGTAGAAGAAGCAGAAAAACAAGAAGATTGTGGGACCTTACATTTGTGAGAAGTGAAAGAAGTTCTTGCATGGTTGGAAGGTGGCAATGTAAAAGGAGAGTAGAAGAAGCAGAAAAACAAGAAGATTGTGGGACCTTACATTTGTGAGAAGTGAAAGAAGTTCTTGCATGGTTGGAAGGTGGCAATTTACATTTACAGTGCAAGGACATACGCAGAGTGAGAGACTCAACTTCAGTGACCAGGGGGTCAGAGTCATCGAAAGTGTAGTGAGCAGTCAATACTGCAATCAATTATGGATGTATGTCGATGTTTCGAGGTTTTTTAAAATTAATTTGTAACTCTGATAAAAAAAAAAAAAATTGATGTATAAAGGGGCAATTAAGTCCCATCAGATATGAACGAACAGAGAAATCTAAAATGAAAAAATTCAAAAACTTAATTTAATTATTTAAATAAATAATATTAATGATAAAATTTAATATAATTATTTAAATAAATAATATTAATGGTAAAATTTAATAGAACTTTAAATATTTTGAAAAAAAAGAGTGAATTAATATGCAGTCAAACGTGTTGACCACGAGGTGAAAACTATAGTCCCTCAGCAGGCAAGCACTAATAAAGCGTGAAAAATAAACTTGCACATTAAAATACAACGCTGATACAAGTCTTGGAAAATGAAGAACATTTAACTATCAAATTTAAACATACATTCATGTAAAACTGGTTGTCAAATGTGAAAATAAGCACACGACCCATTAGACTGTATGGCCAACCGATGGCCAACCACTGATAGCAATACCATACAACGTAAGTAAAATGCAATCTATCGAGCAACCGAATATAGATGTAATTCGAGACACTATGCGGGTTAGCTCAACACTTTGTAGCAAAGTACTTTTGGGTTTTTTAATTTTATATTTATATATATGACGTAGATGACACGATGCTTAACGATGCTTTGAAGTTTAAGCTATGTGTTTTTTAATCTGGTCTAAAATTTGATAAAAAATTTAGAAGAATAGTTGAAAATTTAGAGTAATAATTGAATTGTATATTTTAATTGTTGACATTGTGCAATTGTAATGTACCAAAGGTTTTTTTTTTTTTAAAGGAGCTGAATCAATTTAAACATTTAAAATTACAGTCTAAGTAATAAAAAATTATCATTAAAACTGTCATTTAAGTAATAAAAAATTATCATCGAAACTGCAATTTAAGTAATAAAAAACTATCATTTCATCAACATACTTATATTTAATGATGATTAACAAAAAAACATAAAAATTTAGTCATGATTACCAAAACAACATAAAAACATTAGACCGGTACTTTTCACATGATTGTCAAATAAATAAAAACATAAAATAATTTTTGCCTAATTGTTAAGAATCAATTTATTGCCTCTAACAGTGATCTTAAAATTAAATTATTATTATTATCAAATTATTATGTGTGAATAGACCTAATAGTTAAGAATCAATTTATTGTCTCTCTTAACCATTATTATTATTATAGGATACATCTTGATACCAGGATTTCAAAAACTAGGAACGAACTTAACATTGATCTTAAAATTAAATTATTATTATTATCAAATTATTATTATTCAATGTGTGAATGGACCTAATGTTTAAGAATCAATTTATTGTTTGGCTTAACCATTATTATTATTATCTAAGACACCTTAATACAGAATTTCAAAAACTGAAAATAAGCAATGATACCAAGATTTCAAAAACTGGGAATAAACAATTATATTTTTGGCAAACAAAATCTGCCATTAAACAAAAATAAGTAATTTGTACCAAAAACTCACATTATAATTTGTATATTCATTATTTATGTTTCTACCAAACTATTTCTACATTCATTATTTATGTTTCTACCAAAACCAAACTAACCGAACCTATGAGTCCAAATATCTTCTAAGTTGCAATATCAAAAGTGACCTCCTGCAAGACCTTTCTACTAGTACCCACATTTTGTCTTATTTATTTCCTTTCCTTTTGCGGTGGTAATGTTGAGAATCTGGTGGTGGTAATGTTAGAATCTGGTCCCCCAGGAATGTCCTGGTGATGTTGAGAATCTGGTCCCCCGGGAATGTTCCTTTTGGGGTAGGCTATTTTGCGCCCGATCTCTCTTTCTCTTATTCTTGATTGTACATTTTCGCTTCCAATTTGGTCCCCAGTACCACGTTGATGATAACGGCTATCCTGAAATTAGAAAGACGAGTTAGGAACGAATCAGAAAAAGAATACAGAATATGAAGAATTTGTTCATTGTCTCGACCTTAGGCGGAGCTTGTTCATGCAGATTCGAGTATGTGACGGCAGCTTCATCTTTACTTTCACGGTAACGTTTTACTGCCACCATTTCCTGTTCTGTAGTCGTTGTTTCCAATTAATTGGAGATTAGTATATCAAACAAAAAAACATCTCAAATATTGATCATCTAGTATCAAACGGATTAAATAAATATAATGTTTAAAGTTAATGATTTCATTTAAAAAGGTGAGATTTATATATCTTAACGTGATCATGTGTACCTGTAAAACCTTTGCCCAAATTGTAACATGTATAATTAGATAATTATGTATCAATAAAAAAATATCAAATATTAAACATAAATAATGGAATTATAATAAACTAAAAACTTAAGTCTGCCTCAAAATCTTGAAAGTATATCTAAAAAAACTAAAGACATAACTATAAATGTTGTCAACTTATAATATATATATATATATATAATTTTATTTAACTTCTAATGTGATAAACACTTCAAAAGGTTGCATCTCAGTTTGTTTTGATCTTTCAATGTTTAAAATCGAAAGTTACCGCTGAATCTATACTCGTATGCTAATCGTGTTCCCAATAGTGATGAAAAGCCCTTACTTTTAGTACTAACGGTCATAAGAAGACTTTTAGTACTAACGGTCATAAGAAAAGCCCTTACTTTTGGTAGTAACGGTCATAAAACTCTTAGAGCGGCCGAACGACATTGCCATTTGAAAGAGTGCAACACTAACAAGCAACGCCAAGGCGAGAATTGCAGCGCATCTAAGCTGGTTCGCCATGATACCGGGATAGATAGCCAAGGGAAAGAGTCAAATTAATTGGCGAAATAGCGCTGTATCATGAATGTCTCTGTCAAATTTGCGTCAGTCGATGAGCGATGGAATATAGCTGAGGGAGAGAGTCAATTTAAGAGGCGATATAATGCTGTACTATCGATGTCCCTGTCAAATTTGCATCAGTCTATTAGTCATGGCGTATCCATTCAAATCTGGCATGAAACTTCGATGTCTCCTCCATGGGGTCAAAATCCTATGTAAATACAAAGAGAGTCCAATGGCGTTTTAGCTTTATAGCATTAACGTATCCTTCCAATATGAGCGAAATTCCGTTGTCTCCTTCATGGCGTCAAAAATCTATGTAAATACCAAGAGAGTCCAATAGCGTTTTAGCTTAATAGAGTTAGTATTTCCTTCCACCCTTTCGTCATTAATAATATGAGTTACCCTCCCTTGCATAGCACTAATGAGTGGGATTTCAGCCACTAATGCATGTTCACTCGTCTTAGAGGCTCAGTTTACGTGTCCTCGAAGGCCATTAAGGGAAGGGTGTTGGTTCTAAATTATCCAATACAAGTCCAACATCT
>SNQJ01S0118063.1:16158-27590 GCA_010110895.2 Picea sitchensis
AGATGGAGGATACCCACAGAAAATCGAAAATCCGTTTGTTCGCTAGAAGATCGATGGAATTAAGGTTTCTTTTAATACGTTCATTGTAAGCGAGGATGTGAATCGTAATTGTAGTCCATAGTCTTTAACAACTTAACTTGTTAATGTGAGTATGTTTATTTTTCAAATTCCGCATACCAATTGAATTCTTTGGTTTGTTTATGTTTAAATAAATTGGAAAGATTCAAGTATTATGTAGTATTTCAATAAAACTGTTTGATTTCATAATATATAGAAATTATTATAAGAAGAGATGGTTTCGGTTTGAGTAGTACATCTTGTTGTATTTATATATCCATGGTCAAAGTCTTGGATGTGGATTAGGTGTCGAATGATATGTTCATACAAGGTGGTTGACTTGTCAATACTTAAGCAAACCTACTTAATATGAAACAAGTCTACTTATACTTCGATAAAAAAGTTTACTTTGATCTATTCAACACAAAGTTATTGATGCACGAGCATCAAAGTCATTCTAGGGATGTTAGGGTGAAGATGGTTATGGAAACAAATTGATTGTTGTGGAATGTGATAGGCTATGGAATAGAGTGTTGTGGAATGGATGTGTGCTACAAGATGGACATTTTGTGGGAGAGTGGATACATTTATTTAGCGTTGATGTGTTGTTGTAAAATGAATAAAGAAGTGCATGAGAGGAGATGTGGAATCAAGCGGATATTAGCCATGTGTTTCATGAAGGCAACTCCGAAAAAGGTGAATAGTTACAAAAGAAGAGGTCATGTTAAAGAGGAGCATGTTACTGGGTGGAAGTTGAATCTGTAATAGCTAAATTCATTGCACGAGAGAAATTGTTAGAACCATAAGGACACAAAGATCTGATGGAATGTTGAAGGTGAACGATTTCTGAATGTGAATAAACACAACATCGAGAAAGCTTAGAGATAGCTTGCAAGAAGGATAAATATCTCATGGAATTGTACAGGTTTCGATGACCTCTCACTCAACAACCCAATGAAATTTGTAATATCATATGTGGCCATGGAGCCATTGTATTTTATTTTATATAAAAATGAATAAAACAATTTGGGTTTTGCAAATTAAATCCTTCTATATCCTTGTGTATGTATGGATGAGTCTATCTGAAGTTATATTGTTGAGTAATGGATGCAATTTAAATTATATTGCTTGAATGATTAAATCCCATTGGGGAATAGTTATATTGTGATAATGTTGTGCAGGTGGGCATGGGTCTCTTAAACCGTGCTTAGATTTATGATTCCTTGTAGATGGGCCAACTGAGTGTTTTAATATGTTGTGTGAGACTAACATGATTATATTGTTATAGAATATTGTTTTTGACATCTCATTGAATGATGCCAATAAGGATAAGCACTCTTGTGCTATGAACATAGAGATTTCATAGAGTACATGAGTATGTTTGTGTCACAGAGAAGAGAGACTGGAATATTGAGAAGTCTGTGCATGAGATTGAGAAGACTTTGTATGAGAGGGGGAGGATTTATTGGTTTGCAAACTAACCCTTGATTACAAGTTTGAGAGACAATAATTTTCAAGGTGATGCAACCAAAAGAATGAGTAGAGGTGTTGTCAATCATGTAACTATTTTGGAAAGCATTGTACTGATTCTAACTCTCATGATGTAGATTGGAGAATATGTTGTAGATGGTGAGTGGATATTGTGTTATGCTAGTGTGGAAGAAGAACATATAGTGTCACATGCACAACACCAACGGTTGTGGCATGATCTGGTAGGTTCAATAATGAGAAACAAAAGTTTTAGAGAATTTCCATTCCTAATGATGTACATGAGAGTGAATTTTCACTATGTATGTACTCTCACAAGAAGGTGGTGGAATCTCCTTGCATCATGTGGTATCAGTTCTATCTATATCTATGGGATGGAAGAATATGCAAACATATCAAGTTAGTTGCAACTCTTGGATGAAATATTTTTCAAGAGTATGAGAGATTGGTTATGCTGCTAAGGATTTGGTTTCCTATTTGTTTTCCCGTGTAACCATGGAAACAAGAAGACCCAGACTGTTATTCCATCTTGTGCTTGCTAGAAGAAGAGTGATGGTAGGGAGTGCTCAAGGCAAGGCCTGTGAATGGTAGTCTATTGAGGAATAAAAGACAACTCCCAAGGATTTCTTCCTGAAGATGAGTAGGTTAAGGACTTGTAGGGACCAAGAGTTACAAGGATTGTAGATGATTTAATGGTAGGAGATTCAAAATTAGAAATACATAGGAAAATAATATGCATGATACAATGCACTAGATGTCATAGTGAAGTTTTTAATTGAAGATGCGAGAAGAAGTAGAAAATAATAGAAAGTTGCAAGAATTAAAATCCAAAAGGTTGTTGTTGAAATAATATAGTCTTTGAGATAAATGGTTGCTAGAGATACGTGGTAGTTTTGGTGGCAGTTATCCGTGACTATTATGTTGACATGAAAGAGGTATTATAGATCATGAGATAATTCATGATCAAATGATATGGTAGTTGTGGTGGTAGTTATCCATTACTATTAACTTGAAATGAAAGAGGTAGTGTGTTTCATGAGAGTATTTTTTATCCAATGAGATGGGAGTTGTGGTGGCACTTATTCATGACTATTATCTTGAGATAAAAGGAACAAAGTGGGTAATAAGATAATTCATGATCAAATGAGACACTAGGTATGGTGGTAGTTATCCATAATTTTTATCTTGAGATGAAAGCATAGTCATTTGAAATGAGCCTATAGCTTGTGGGTTTTTTATCACAGGCGTATGCTCCAAGAGAAAACTCCAAGAGAAAATACACCAGTTTCCTGGACTGGATATTAGGTTCATATATTCCAAGGAACATGTTGGTAGAAGTTAGTGTATTATTACTAAATGGTCACTAGAGATTTAGAGTGGACATGAATCCAAAATAAATGAGAATGAGGGGAGATGCAAAAATGATAGCACTGGAAGATAGAGGCACATGTGGTGTGTGCCAGATGTTGGGAAGAAAAGGAGGGAGTGAAGATGAACTTATTTGTTTTCCCTTAATATGTTACATTCTTGTTGCAAGAAGAAGAAAATGTGTGGATTCATATAAAAGTGAATATCCTTGTTTAAGAAGGAGATATGAATATCATATGAATAATATGCAACAGAAAGATGATGCAACAGTAATTGTGAATAATAGGGGTTGTAGATGATGAATATGTTTGAAGAGAATGCTTGAGTAGAAGATTATGCCATGAAGATCAGTGACCTAGAAGGAAGCATGAGTAAAGTTGTTGAGTTGAAGATGGATGAAATCTCATTCCTAAAGATGAGGAAGCTTATAAAGATGTTTTTGTTGCTAAATGAGAGGTGAAGCATGAATATGAAGGCTCTCAAAGGTATGTCTCTAATAATTTGTGAAGAAATTGATTACACACACAAAATTGTTGAATGAAGAAATGTGTATGAGGTTGTGGATTGAGTCAAGGGAGGTGTAGCATTTGAGGATGTAAATTCAAGTTGTGTGGCTTCAAGAAAGAGTGGATGATTGGACGGAAGGAACTTTGTACATTCCATGAACAAGGGAAGTGGGGATGTCCTAGATGGACATGAATCAAATCAAGTTGTGTAGTTGACACATGGTTGAGGAGAACCTAACCAGTTCTTGTTGTGATGAAGAGAGATAGATAGATATGGTAGTAGTACGAGAATTTGAGTTGTGGTAGAAATGAGTGGAAATTATAGATTCCCATGATAAGAGTGTTTTTTTGTTGTAGAAAATGGCTATGCAAGAATGGACATGAGGATAACAATAATGAATTGAAGAATAATATGAAGGAGGAGGAATATTGCTTGTATTCCTTGAAAAGTTGAATCTACAACAATAAGAGTGTAGAGTTAGTGAGTGCATTGGGAAACTAGATATTTGAATAGTTTACCTCATAATCATGAGAGCATATTTTCTTAATAATATAGGGAATTTGATGCATGATAATCAATTTCATCCTGGGGATGCTAGGGTGAAGATGGATACATAACCAAATTGATTGTTGGAGGATGTGATAGGCCATGCATGCAATAGTGATAGTGTTGCAGATGCATTCTATAAGATGGAAACCCTGTAGGAGAATGGACATGTTTCTTTAGGGTTGACGAGTTGTTGCAGAATGGATAAAGAAAAATGTGTGAGAGGAGACATGGAGTCAAGCTGATATTTTCCACGTATTTCATGAAGGAAACTTGAGAGAAGTTGAACCATTATAGAAGAAGAGGACATGTTGAAGAGGAGAATGATTTTGGGTGGAAGGTGAAAGGCCACACTGTAGAAGGTGAATCACTCCATAAGACGAATACCTGGAAGAATAAAGGCAAGAGGAGATCATGGGAAGTTGAAGGAAAATAGTTTATGAAGGTGAATAAACACAACATAGAGAGGTTGGCTCAAATATATCTTGCAAGAAATAGGAATATATATAAAGAAAGGGAGTGAGGGATGGTTGAGGTTTCCATGGCCACTCATTTGGAAACCCAATGAAATTTGTACGCCTATATGTGGCCATGGAGCCCATGTATTTTTTTTTTTTTTTGTATGAAAATGGATTAAAAAGTTAGACATTTTCATATTTAAATCTTGTGCATACATATGGATGAGTCCATGTGATGTTATATTGTTTTGGATGAGTCCATGTGATGTTATATTGTTTTGTAATGGATGGAATTTAAATTTTATTCTTGAATGGTTAAATCACATTGAGGAATAGTTCTATTGTGATACTATTGTGTAGGTGGGAATATGCAGGTGGAAAACCATGATTGGATTTATGATTCTTTGTAGATGGGAACAACTAAGTGTTTTAATATTTTATGTGAGACTAACATGATTTCATTACCATTGTTGTTGATATGCCATTGAATTATTCTAGTGAGGATAAGTTCTCTCTAGTATGAGCATAGAGATTTCGTAGAGTATAGGAGTATTTTTGCATTACATAGAAGAGGGTCTGCAATATGTTAAAAGTCTACGTATGAGAGTGAGAAGTATATGTATGAGAAGAGTATTACTTGGTTTGTGATATAAACATTGATTGTAGGTTTGAGAGACAATAAATTGCAAGCAAATACAACCAAAAGAATGTCTAGAGGTGTTGTCTTGCATCTAATTTCTTTGGCAAGTGTTGTATTGATTCAAACTCTCATGATGTAGATTGGAGAATCTATTACATATGGTCAGTGAAAAATTGTGTTTTTATATTGTGGGAGAAGAGAATATAGTGCCAAATGTGCAACCCCAACAATTGTAGCATCACATGATGGAGGAAACCATGGGGTTCAATAATGCATAAGAGAAGTTTTAGAGTAGTCTTTTTCCTGATGAACTATAGGAGAGGGAATTTTCACTATGTATGTACTCCAATAGGTAGGGAGTGTAATATCCGTGCATAGGATATTCAACCACAATATATTTATCCATCAACTATCATAATAGATTTATCTACCTGTAATGAAACTATCTGCAACTAAGGAAATAATTTCTTTTACATTGTATATATTTATCCATCAACTATCATAATAGATCTATCTATTGCAGTGAGGGTCTTGTCATGATGTAATAATTTCTTATCATAATAGATCTATCTATTGCAGTGAGGGTCTTGTCATGATGTAATAATTTCTTTTATATTGTCATAATGGAATAATTTCTTTTATATTGTATATCTCACCGCAAGTAAAATAACAAAATGGTTAAGTAAATAACAAGTAATAGCAACTACCACGCCAGAAATGGGAAGAGAATGAGTAACTCCATAGATGATTTTTTCATTAATTTGATCCATAAATAAATACATTGAGGAGATGACTCATGGTTTCATATTCCAAGACCTCTCATGATTGTTGGCATTGAACTATGACTCTTCATATTCCTAATTTAATATTTAAAAAAGTATTTACAAAGTACCATAATCCCAAGCATTAGGTATCAAACATTCATCACATTAATTAAAAGGGGTTCTTGTGAGTCCAAGCATCATTATGAACTTTTCAATTTTTTTTATTCCAAGTGCTTTGCTGAAGATGTCCACAATTTTCTCATTTGTGGAACAATGTCTCAAGCTAATTGTTTTTCCCTCTACATGATATTGAATCATATGGTACTTTTTTTTAATGTTATTGGTTTGATCATGGAACCTCGGATTATTGGCCAACTTAATTACAAAAGTATTTTCAACTAGAAGAGAAGTAGAATTCAGTTGTTTCTTCTACAATTGTTCAAATATTTTCCTGAGCCATACAATCTCCTTTGTTGCTTCTACAACTACCACATATTTTTCCTTTGTTGTGGAATCTACTAGAACTAATTGTTTCTATCATATTGAGGAAACAAGTGTTGATCAAAGAATCATGCGATATCTTGAAGTTGACACTCCATTTTCTGCATCCCCATCAAATTTTGAGTCAAAGTATCCAATGTCAAAGTATCCAATCAAGTTGAATTCATCCACCTTGAATTACGAGTCCAAAATATTAAGTTCCCTTCAAGTATTTTAGAACTTGTTTGTAGAAGACCAATGTCCTTCAAAGGGTTTTTGCATAAACCTGGAAATAATCGGAACAAAAAATGAAATATATGGATTCATGGTCGTAATTTAGATAAGACTTTCCATGAGTTATTTGACTTTGTTTCATCCTCAATTTTGTTCCCCTCTTTTCATGTGATATTCAAACTTTTTTCCATTGGAGTAGAGACATGGTTACACTTAGCAATGTGAAACATATTCAACAACTCTCCCATGCATGTTTTTGGGGAGATAAATATTTTATTTGGGTTTTGTGTCACTTCAATGCCCAAATAGTAGTGAAGATGTCCCAAATCTATTATCTCAAATCGATTCTTAAAATATTTCTTTATGGATGCAATATATATTTCCAACTTTCTACATACACTACAATATATACAATAGTTTTTCCAACTTTGTTGACAAACAAAGTTGCATCATCAAGATTAAAGAGCTTGAAATTCAATTTCAGAAGATGTTCAATTATCCTTTCATACCAAGATAACAGTTCTTGTTACAGGCTTGTTTCCCCCACTCTTAGAGTTAAATGGAGGAGTGTTGGCCCATGTTTTTGATTAAACCAAAAGGTCGACGTTTTAGTTTTCAACACAACCACCCAAGTTAATCGATCCACTTGATTTTGTTAAACCATGTTATGAGCCCCGACGAAGGTGATAACTAGCAAGTCAAGAATCACCCCCTCATAATCAATTGAGGTACTCGACACCATACAAGCAAACTCAAACCCATGACCTTTCACTCTAATATGAATTGCTGGCCACTATTTGTTGTTAAACCAAAAGGTTGACCTCATAGTTTATGATACAACTACTAGAGTTAACGAATCCACGAGAGTCTATTAAACCATGTCACAAGTCCTAAAGGAGGTGTTGACCACCAAGTAAACAATTTAATAGATCATGTCTCATGTCCCAAAATAAAGACAATGATCCTATTGTTACATGCAAAATTGTCACATCTAAATGTCGCACCTTGATTTCGCATCCCCGACACTATGAAAAACATTTTTCCATGTTCCCTAGTTATCAAATATAAGAAAATCCACCTTCTGAAGGTCAAATAGATATCTTTCCCCTTGTTATTTGGCTTAGTTGGAGCACTGATGCCCCTCTTCTATGTCTTAGGGAGCGTCACTCATAGGGTGATGCCTCTTTCTAGACCAATAGGGAGTGTCATTGGTGCGTCTTGCCAATATCATTAGGAGCGTGAGTCATGTTAGCATGGTTTTAACCAATCTCACCTTATTCTATCAGTTGACCTAGAGATACTTCTCGTGGTTATGATCGAGGGATGATTCATAGGATTGATTCTCTACTTCTTGGGTAATCAATCTAAACTTATGGAGGAAATATATCAACCTTCCCTTGATATTCTAAGTTGGTTAAACCTCCCAAAGCCTCTATATAAACAAGGTCTCTCAAGGGTGAAAGAGATTAGAAAGAATTAAGGTCTGAAGCATACAAAACATTTGTCTCATTTTTCAGCATAGAGTAAGGGGTTGGATAGGGGGAGAATTGGAGGTGCTTTGTAGCACATCATGATTGGATGTTCCATTATTTCTCATATTAATAAAGTTGGCCTATTTCCTTATTTCGGTCTCATTTCAAGTTTAGGTATGAATGATTGTGTCTTAGTTATGATAGATTTTATCTAACATTTTACATGCAGTAGCAGAGGAGAATAAATCTATTTCTTTGCAAGTAGACTATGTTTGGAGCTGGAATGGATCCAACATTGGAATGATAAGGAGAAATGAGGACAATAGACAAAACAATCTTCCTCATTATCTTCCTCCTCCTCTCTTATTTCATGCATAAATATATGGAAACTGGGAATGTTAGTGTCCACTTGTTCTAGAAATCTTAGTTGAAGAAAACCCCACTAAGAGGAGCTCAACCTATCCATAGGATGAGATATATCACAATACCCATTGATGATGATGATCAACATCTCCACCCATGGTATCCCAACAACCCTGCTTAAATTTCCTCTGCTACTTTGGAGCTCATCAAAACCATTCAACACAATGTTTGGGATATGGTAAGTTAGCGTCACCATGAGGTACATTAGTCCTTATTTCAAATAGAATAGTGTGGTTAATATACTAGGCATGTGAATGAGGATCACTCGCTGAAGCTGGATAATGGATCATAAGGTCAAGAGGTTTTTGATTCCTTGTTTCACCTTGGTGGCCAACATTTTAATCTTATTCCTATGTTGTGAGCCCCAATGAAAAGGGGTACAACTAGGGGGTCCTCACAAGGGTAACATTCTGTTTCTCCACCATACTTAATACTTACGATCCTGGAGCATGTCATAGTGTAGTAAACTTTGGTAATGGTTCATGATTTATTATCTTATTAGAAGATGGGACAAAGGCATAGAGTTTGATTGCAATTGCTTGTAAAAAATGATAAATAAAGAATAATTCTAAAGAAAGAAAGAGATAATAGAAAGGACTATGAAAAGCCAGTCAATAATAGACCTCTACCCTTTTCACGTTCTCCCGAGTCGCAAAGTAGTAATGCTATAGATTGAAACCTTATAAAGGGGACTTGCAAATCTGATGGAATTGTTGATTAATTGGGTTGGTTTTCATTGATGTCAACCATTGAAGAAAGTCTGGTAGTGAATTTTGGTAGCACAAAGGTTTGGGTAATGGACCCAAGCTTGTTTGATGGATAATGGTATGGGTTTTGATATATTTTTAGGTAATGCTATTCTATATGGATAGTACATGTCATGCAATTTCCGATGGTATGTGTAACTTCACATAACTCCTCAAAGTTAGAGAGTTATGGCCATGTGAAGTTGGAGAACCCTCATGACTCATCTAGAAGCCGCAAAAGGTCAAAGTGGTCAAAGTGTTTGCAAAGAAGAAATTATTTAAATAATAAAATGAAGTGATGAGTGTACTATAAGTAAAAGAGGATGCAAAAGAAATTATTTAAACAATAAAATTAATGGAGAACTTACTAATTATGTAAAGTGGTTAAGTTAAGTGGACAAGTGGTTATAAGTGGATTAGCCTTAAAATAAGGAAATTGGTTTAAGAGATTTTAGAAGGCAAATAATAAAGTGAAGTGATCAGTATACTATAAGTCAAAGTGGTTAAAAAATAAATTATTTAAAGAATAAAGTTAATGGATAAATTACTAAGTGGACAAGTGGTTAGAAGTGGGTTAACCCTAAAATAAGGAAAGTGGTTTAAGATGGTTAGAAGGTAACCTCTTGAGGAAGATACATAAAAGTATCAGTAAGAGGAAAGAGTCTCTCATTTTAATCAAACTTGATCATATTGAATACCTACAAGTGACTAAGGTAACCAAAGTATATCTAATGTGAAGTTTAGAGGGAAGGTGAAGTAAAGGAGGCCAAAATTCAAGGCAGGATAAATTCTTTTGATGATGCTTTCTAAGATATGTTATTTACTGGTCATCTCACCATTTTCACAATAAAAAAAATTCTAGAATGATTCAGACCACACAATTGGGAGGTCATTGAGAAAACATATCCAAGTAGTTTTGATAAATATTTCATCTTGTGGCTCATTGTATTGTTGGAGTTACACTCCGTGGAAAATAGGGTTTGTGGCTAGTGCTAAAACTAGTCTAAAAGAGGTGTTTCGGGTAAAACCTTCATAACTTATTCATAACAGATCCAAATTCAGCAAGATCAAATGTATTGGTTAGAGTACAGTCTGTCGTATTCTGTGTACCATTTTAATATCCATACAACAAATATTCCATGCGAGGCATGACCTATAAGTTCTCTCTATAGAATAAGACAAAATTCAACAAGGTATGCTATTTTTGCTATAACTCCTTTTTTGAGAGGTTCCAAGTAGTGAAATTTTGAGGAATTGCATAAAGGACACTAAAGAAAATTGTGTACCATTTTCAGATCTTTATTCATTACAGGTACATATTTATGATTATTACAAGTTAGGGTTGTTGACTAATCCAAAATTAGTCATGTGAGACTAAAGTAAAGTTTGATGAAAATTCTAGTCTCTTGTTGTTAAAGTTAAGGAAGGTTTGCAGGTATGTGATCATATACACCAGGTATGTTAGAGAGTTACAAATAAGATTACGATGATGAAATTGATGAGGGATTTTTTTTTTAGATACATGTTGGGTACATGGTTGAGACAAATAGTTGATGAGTTGGCACATACATAAGGTGTATAGTTGATGATGTTGGTACATCTTGATGGGTCATAGTTTATGTTTATTTGATGCATGATTGGTACATATTTGGTGCATATTTTATGCACTCGTTGATGGTAGATCTTGAGGTACAGGTTGGTGCATGGTTGATGTAGTTGTTTATGGTACAGGATGATTATAGGTTGTTTGGTATAGGTCGGTGCATGGTTGATGCACTTGTTTATGATACATGTTGATTATAGGTTGATTGGTACCAGTTTACAACAGTATATCTCACAATGATAGTGTGATAGTGGTTCCATAATTCTACTTATATTTCATGGCGTTTGGATGGGGAAAGGACAGGTGGTTGTAACCACCTTACGGTTGTAGCTGGAGAACATAGGGGGTTGTATCCCCCTTCTGGTTGTAGCCAGAGAATTGGGGAGTTGGAGCTTCCCTTAGGTTGTATCATGAGAAACTAGGGGCTTGGAGCCTCCTTCCATTTGTAGCTGGAAAACAAAACAAGTTAGTGCTTCCAATGAATGTGATTCTTAAAGACATAGAAGAAAAATAATTATGTGGTTTTCTTCCGCTTCGGGTTTCCATGTAAAAATACTTGTGTATTGTGTATGTGTATGATTTCTCATTTGTTCATTGTTTATTTACTATGAAAATATTGGATGATAATTCTATATTGATATAACAC
>SNQJ01S0118066.1:0-22567 GCA_010110895.2 Picea sitchensis
GCTGAAACCTTCTCGAGAAAGCTCCTCTGGGTCAGCTTTCAGGTGTGCCAACAGTGGCCACAACTGAAATAGTAAAGTGGAAACAATGGAGTCACCACAGTGGAGTCTCCAGGTGCACAGTAGCAATCTGAATAATTCTGATTTCTGATGCACCTTTAGAATCAGTTGATCATTATCATTCTGCCCAGGGAAAATCTTCAATTTCATCCTCGGCAACGGTACCAGAAATGTTAGCATCAGAAGTCACTCCTGGATTTCCTGTAGGAGCAGAGCCTGACACCCATCAGTTTAATGTCACGATTTGTTTATAAAGGGATGATCAAATGGAAGGGAAATCATAACAATATCGTCTCAACTCTGAAACTAGGCCAGGCATGCATGGGAAAATGAGGTCTTAGATAAACTTCAAACAGTGACTTGTAATAAGGGTGAGCAGTGGGAATATTTGTATGAGAAGAGTGTGAAGGTCTGTCAAACACATCAGGTTTCTAACAGAATGGAGAAAAACGCGTCCAAACGCAAGATCCTCTTACATTCAAACATAGAAGACCAGAGAATACAGTAATGTCACAAGAAATCCTTTATCATAACAAAACTGTAACAATTCATGGGAATCATTCGATCACGAACTCCCTGGTATGAGACGAAAACATAGACGGAGTAAGAAAACTATTTGTCATAAAACAAGAAATCTCAGATACAGATGCATAACCAGGAAACTAGAATGATGTTAAAACTATACAGTCGGGAGTTGTTCTCTACCATCGATGCTTACAAAATACAAAAACTGAGTCTATATACTCAGGAAACTTCACCTCACAGAGGTGTGTACAGTCACTCAAAGCCAGGTGTCCCTTCAGTCAAACTCGTATTGATGTCTTCTTTTAAGCGCCATCTTAACTAAGCATGGTTCTTGTAAGGAGAGTAGTTGAGCCATTAAGTGCTGGGCTAGCGTGCGCAGACTTTTCTGTTGAGTCGAGGACTCTGGCATGGCTTCTCTGGGAAAATTGATACACAGGACCTCCTCGGGCAGACAACTTTCTAGAACCTCCATTCCCTCACTTAATGAATGAGAGGAAGTCTCAACCACCCATGCCTGCCGTCATCTACTCTAGGCGAGGAACAGTAAGGAGATCGGAAACGATGGTGCCTAGAGGTCGCGATGATCCCCTCTGCAACTAAACTCAGCACCTCGGGTCTTCTTTATGCAACCCCTTCCTCTCCCAAAGTGACCATGGGCTATGATCATATGATTTCAGCACTCGCAAATATGAAAGGGCTAACCTTTCCTGATTGAAATCGCGATGAGCGATATGCCAAGAAGGCTTAATCTGGCACCGAGTGTCCTTCTAGATTTGATGGTTCTTACATCTCTTGGATATTCCATGGGCCCAGGCCCAAGATTCTCCCGGCACCTCGCACCTCGGAAAATAACGGAGCTTCTTTTTGCATGTTGGAGTCGCGATGGGCGAAGTGCCGAGATGGATCTACTCACTGCCAGGTGTCCCTTCTGGATGGACGGCTGAGATCTTCTCGGAAAGACTGTGGGCCCGAGTCCTGGATGCCCTCGGCACTTCACATCTCGCGACTGGGAGGAGGTTGGTCCTCATTCTTCAAAGTCATGAGGGGCGAGGAGGCGAGGGGCCCAATCGCGCGCCAGGTGTCCGCTTCATATGGACGGCTGAGATCTTCTCGGCAATACTGTATAGCTCTTTTTACTGTTGGTTCCCTCCACACTTAACCGTCGGCTAAGGCTTAAGTGCCAGCGCCTCTCGCAACTCACGACCTCATGAGTTGGAGTGTCGAACCTTGGCACTCTCTCTCCGCGAAATCCCGAGAGGCAATGGCTCTTTTCTTTTCCATAATTCTTGCGACTCGCGATCTTGCGCGACCAAAGGATATGGTCCGCCCTCCGAACTCACGAACCCCGAGTTCAAGAAATGAACCTCTGCATCAAATGATCACGATCATTGGCCCTCGCTACTTCGTGAGTTCTCCACAGAGACTTCTGACCGTCCACTTCCTTCTCAGCTATCTGCTACGAACGCTGGTCCTTCCGCTACTACATTTGAGCATTTTGTGTGCAATCTGCAACCTGGGTGCTTCTGTGCCTAATGAAAAAAATAATCGCTAACAAAACCCTAGCTCACAAAACGTACCTCAAACAAGATGTGTCATATCTCTCATAAATAGACCCCAGCCATGTTGCTTCCGCGATTTTTCTGCCGCACTTTTTCTGTCGCGATTTCTCTGCCGCAATTTTTATGTCGCACTTTTTTTGCCGCAATTTTTCTGTCGGAATTTTTTTCTGCACTTTTATGCCACATTTTTTTTTCCGCACGTTTTCTTCCACACTTTTCCTACCACACTTTTTCTACTGCAATTTTTCTCTATCAATAATACCTGCCCAAATAACCTTTCAAAAAAGTAGATATTCAATCATATTCAAGTGTGATTAAAATGAGAGAGCCTTGCCTCTTATTTATACTTTCATGTAGCATCCCACTCTATTTATTTTAGGGATTTCTCCATTAAATTTATTATTTAAACAATTTCTTTTGCAAACACTTTGAATTTTTGGGGCTTCTAGATGACTCATGAGGGTCCTCCAACTTCACATGGCCATAACTCTCTAACCGAGAGGATTTATGTGACGTTCCACATACCACCGGAAATGGCATGACAAAAACTATCCATCTAGGATAGTTTCACTAACAAATTCACTGACCTTCATCTCATTACTCCACAATTAAACATGGGTTCTCTAGCCATGCGTCTAGGATAAATCAATCCACAAAGCGTCTTCCTATGAGGGCTTTCGCCATAAGGGGACCACTTTAGAGTTCATCCATTTTTACTTTGTATCAACCATGATAAGACAAAAATGAGTCATATTTACATCAAACAAACTTGGGTCCATTACGCAAACCTTTGTGCTATAGTAATTTTCTACCGGACTTTCTTCAAGGGTTGACATCAATGAAAACCAACCTTAATAAAAAATATCCCCCTTTGGTATTGATAGAAACCCTCTGATGAAATATTGAATTCATATCATTCATGCTCTCCCTGGAACCATGACTCTGTCCTCTACATCTTTGTGACCTTTTCTCCCCCTGGAATCATGCCTCTGTCCTCTACATCTGATAAATATCTCCCCATTTGTCATCAATGGCAAAGGTATATTTCCATCTAGCGCTGCTCCCCCTAACTCAATTGTCATCTTTATGGTGCTTTCTCGTGTACATCCAAGACATATAAGATAAGCATTCAAAATCATTCATTTTGGAGTAGAAATAACTCCAAGTCTTTGGCGAAGATACTCAAAGGCTTCCCGTGCAAGTGGTTGTGTAAATATGTTTTCCACTTGTTCTTTTGTGCTCACATACTCAACTCTGATTTTCTTTTCTACAACCTGCTCCCGCAGAAAGTGATACTTTATTGGAATGTTCTTCATCTTGGAGTGCATCACCGAGTTCTTTGAGATACTGATGGTGCTTATATTATCACAATAGATTGGAATGGTCTCATCATACTCAACCTGTATATCTTTCAGAGTTTGTTTCATCCAAATAATCTATGTACAACATGTTGTTGCTACAATATACTCTTCCTTGGATGTAGATAAAGATATCGATGATTGTTTATTTATTATCCATGATACTAAACACTCACCCAAGTAGAACGTTGCGCCACTAGTGCTTCGTCGGTCATCAATACAACCTTCCCAATCTGCATTTGTGCAGGCAATAAGTGATAGATCCTTTCCTTGTGGATACCATAATCCAAACTTTTATGTTCCTTTTAGATATCTGAAAATCCTCTTCACTGCTAATACATGTGATTCCTTCGATTCTTCTTGAAATTGTTCCACCTATCCAACTTCCTGCATTACATCTGGTTTGGATGTTGTCACATATAGTAGGCTACCAATATTGCAACTAGTTTGAATGGGAGTGATAATTGGTTTACAATCTTCCATTATGAACCTCTTTATCATTTCTATGATATACTTGGTTTGAGAAATAAAAATTCATTGGTTTTTTTGACGTATCTGAAGTCCCAGAAAGAAGGATAGCTCTCCAAGTAATGACATTTCAAATTCATTATGCATATCCTTTGCGAATTTATGGCTTAACCAGTCATCATCACTACCAAAAATAATATCATCAACATGAACTTTAATTAATAAAATACTATCTTGAATTACCTTGATGTAGAGGTTATTGTCTGCACTTCATTTTATGAACCCTACCTATTGTAGATATTTATTCATTCTAGAGTACCATGCTCTAGGATCTTGTTTTAGACCATAAAAGGCCTTCTCTAATTTACACACGTAATATGTGTTCTCTAACAGCTGGAATCCTTTTGGTTGTTCAATGTAGACTTCTTCTTCAAGTTCCACATTTAGAAAAGTTGATTTTACATCCATCTGATACACTTTAATATTTTTGGAGCATGCATAAGCTAAAAGAAATCAGATTCCTTCCATTCTGGCAACTGGGGCAAATGTCTCTTCAAAGTCGATTCCTTCAACCTGTGCATATCCTTTACATATCAATCTAGATTTGTTCCTTGTAACCTATCCATCTTCATTCAATTTATTCCTATATACTCACTTTGTGCCGATCACATTCTTATCCTTTGGTCTTGGAACCAATTCCCAAGTTTCATTTTTCTCTATTTGATTCAATTCTTCATCCATGGCCTTAGTTCAAAATTCATCCTTGTTGGCCTCTTCAAACCAGGTTGGTTCAATCGTAGATTAGAGTGCTAGGTGTGTTTGTTCTAGTGAAGACATTCTTCTTCTATTCTCAACTCCTCCATGTTTGTTTCTGATAATCTGATCTGAAGGATGATTCTTTTGTACTCGTTTACTAGTTGTGTTTGGAGGCACTTGATGAACTTTCTCTTCTTCTTATATTGGATCCTCTTCATCTTCCCCTTCTTTTGCAGCTTGTGTTTCTTCTTCGTAAAGTTGTTCCATTGATTCATTTTATTCTTCCTTTAACTCTTGTCTACTTGTTTCATCAATTGTTACGTTGATGCTTTCCACAACTTTTTTAAATCTCAAGTTGTAACACTTGTATTCTTTCCTTGTACTTGAGTAACCAACAAGTAATCATTTTCCCACACGAGAGTCAAACTTTCCCATTCTACCATCTTCTCTTTTGATGTAGCATTTGCTTCCAAAATCTCTAAAGTGATTTACATTTGTTGGTCTTCCTTTCCAT
This sequence comes from Picea sitchensis, assembly GCA_010110895.2. Classification (NCBI taxonomy): domain Eukaryota; kingdom Viridiplantae; phylum Streptophyta; class Pinopsida; order Pinales; family Pinaceae; genus Picea; species Picea sitchensis. The sequence goes on from SNQJ01S0118066.1 coordinate 5,238, forward strand.
AGCTCGTAGGGATTTTTTTCAGTGTTGTTTCTGAGCACTACTCTGTTTTGAATGTGAATTGTTGTATGCATTGCCTGTGTCCAAAAAATGTCTATCAATTTGGAATCCATTAGCATTGTTTGAGCCATTTCCTGTATTATCCTGTTCTTTCTTTCTACAACAACATTATGTTGAGGTGTCCTAGCAATGAAGAATTGTCTTTTTATTCCATGACTTCTATAGTAGTCCAGAAATTCCTTTGAAGTGAACTATCCTCCATTATCATATCTCAAGAATTTGATTTTTGAATCCATTTCATTTTCAACCATTTCCTTGTATATATTGAATTTCTCAAATGCTTCTGACTTATTCTTGAGAAAGAAAACTGCAGTCATTATTGTATAATCATCAAATAATAACATAAACTATTTCTCACCTTTTAAACCCTTTGTTGTATTTGGTCCAACTAGATTAGTATGCACAATATCCAGTGGTCTTTTCATTGAATATTCCTTTGATTTGAACCTGGTCTTTGTTTGCCTTCCTTGTTGACAATGCTTGCATAAAGTTTTGGTTGGTTTCGTACTGATCTGGGGAATTTCTCAAACTTATTCTCTTTTGTTCACTTTGACAAGGTTATCAAAATGTCTGTGACCCATTATTTTATGCCATGGCCAACTTTCATCTTCCTTTCCTAGACAACACTTTTCATTTCCAATTTAACTTAACAAATATATGTTGCTTGAATTTCTCGCAGTTGTAGCAATCAATTTTCCAGAACCTTTTTTTTCTTTTCTAGCACTTTTGTGAATCGAAAGTAACTTTATGACCTTGGTCACACATTTGACTCACACTTAGAAGATTATGTTTCATATCTTATACTAGTAGAATATGTTTTTCCTTTGTATTCGTGTTCCCAATTCTGACTGTGTCTTTTCAAATGATTTTAGTTGAATCATCATTTCTAAAGGAGACTCATACATATCTTTCCTTTCTTAATGTAAGAAACTTGTTTGTATCACCTGTCATGTGTTTTGAACTTCCACTGTCAACATACCAACCATGTTTCTTCTACTTAGCTTGTAGAGCAAGTGTGCATTCTTCATTTCTATACTGATTATGCTTTCTTATCCATGTCCTTTTCTGAGGTTCCTGTCTGTGACTATAGTTATTCTATTGCGGTTCTCTAGGAGGGAATTTTATTCTGTAATATTTGGCCATGTGTCCAAAGTTGTTACATTTGTAACATTTCAGTTCAGTGCTCAAAGATTCAAACCTATTGTAACTTCTTCTCTATGTTTCACTAGGCATTCTTGGATAACTCTTTTCTGTATGACTTTCAAAGTTGTTTATGTTCCTGTTGTTAGATCTGCAATTCACAACTTTATGTCCAAAATTATTACATGCATAACATAAACCAAAAAATATAGTTTGATACCTTGGAGTTGAAGATATTTTGAAAGGAGGAAATCTTATTAATTATTCTTCTTCATGAGGCCTATCTGTTGGTTGTTGATTATGAAATTTGAATCTTCTTGGTGGAGGAATTTTCCTGTAATCTTTCTTATAGATCTTCCTATCCCCTTTGATTGTTTCTGCATATCTTTTTGGATATGTTTCTTTCCCTATTGTTTTGGAGCTTGATCCTTTTTCTGTCTGATTATATCCAAGTATAGACCTCTTATGACGAGTTTTTTTACTGTTGATAATGTCATCCAAAAATTTTGAGTTGTGTTGCATATTTTTCTTTTCAAGATCATTTCTTAATGTGACAATCTCTTCTTCCAAATTTCCAATGATCTTGTCGTTTTCTTCTAGTTGTTCTTTGAGTGCTTCTTCAATTCTTTAATATTCTTCTATTTGAACCTTCAAATTTGTGAGCATTTTTTCTAGTTCTTGAGTATCTTCTTTCTTGTCTAGTTATGCTTGTAGTTTCTTGTTTTTCTTCTTTTCTCTTCCGATAACTTCTATGGCACACATCAATTCTTCTCAGTAGTCAACTTCTGCATCTTCATATTCTTCTTCGGCTTCTTCATATTCTTGTTCGACATCTTCATATTCTTCTTTAGATTCTTCTTTATCAAAGTCTTCTACTGCCATGGATATAACTCTTTTTGTCTCACTATCACTGGCTTCATCTTCATCTAATGATGAGATGTCTTCTTTGGTGCATAAGCTTTTCTTGAAATATTTCTTTGTGGTTCTTTTGCCTTTATATTTTTGTTTTCTATTTGAGTAACCTTCATCATTTATCTTTTTCTTATGAGGACATTTTTTAGCAAAATGACCAATACCATCACAATTAAAACAAATCAAAGGAAGCTTACCTGTATACTTTTCGTTGGTTCCCTTGTTCAATATTTTGACAAAGTTGGCCACTTCTTCATCACCTTCCGAGACATCACTACTGCTGCTATGTTATTTTTCTTTCCTTTTTTCCCTTTTTCTTTGAATTTTTGGATGCTTTGAAGGATGCTTCTGTTATATCTAGATTTTCCTGTTTTGTTCTCATTTCATATGCTGTGAAGATTCCATGTAATTTGTCCATGCTTATTGAGTTCAAATCTTCTCTTTCTTCTAGTGTTGATATCTTAGGGTCAAATATCATAGGAAGATATCTTAGTACCTTTTGAACAATTACAGATTCTTTGATTTCTTCTCCCAATCCCATGATTTCACTTATGGTTTCATCGTCTCGTAAAAAGTAAGCTACAATATTCTCATCTTCCTTCATATTTAGTTGTTCGAACTGAACTCTATAAGTCTGAAGCTTTGTTGCTTTGACTTTTGAATCTCCTTCATAAATATTTTCAAGTTTGTCCAAAATATCTTTAGCAGATTTACAATGTGCAACTTTGGTGAATATTGATTCTCCAAGACCATTCAAAAGTCCACTAGTGGCTTTGGATTTATTCTGACCGAGTTTTATTGCTTTGTCATTTTTCGGCAGAATTACCGGTGTTGTGTATCCATCTACAATTAATTTCCAAATTTCAAATCCCCATGCCTATATATATGTTTTCATCCTTGTGCTCCAAAATGCATACCTTTGTCCATCAAATAGTGGTATTCCATCTTTATACATGTTGTTTCTCTCCATGATCGACCTTTTAGTGGTTAAATTGATTTCTAAAGGAACCTGCTATGATACCAATTGTTGGATTACTGAGAGGGCGGATGAATCAGTAATAGAGAAATTCAATCATTTTTCACAAAAAATGCAAGTGTTATATCAATGTAGCATTATAATCCAATAGTTATAGAGTAAATAAACAATGAACAAATGAACAATCACACACATACACAATACATCATTGTTTTTACGTGGAAACCCAAAGTGGGCTAAAACCAAAGAATGTTTTTTCTTATATGTCTTGAACAATTACATTCATTGGAAACACCAACTTCCTTTGTTTTCTAGCTGGAACTAGAAGGAGGCTCCAACCCCCTATTTTTTCAGGCTACTACCTGAGGGAATCTCCAACTCCCCAATTCTCTGGATACAACTAGAGGAAGGCTACAACCCCTTATGTTCTTCAGCTACAACCGGAAAGTGGCTACAACCACCTGTCCTTGCCCCATCCAAACGCCTTGAAATATAAATGCCAAATGTAGAGAACCTGTCACTGTCACTGAATCAACCACTACTACTATCAACCTGTCACTATCAACTTGTACCCATAACCTGTAACAAACTGTACCAATCAACCTGCACCAAACAAATTGTACCAATAACCTGAACCAACATGTACCATGCATCATCTTCACATCAACTATGAATCATCAATATCATCAACTATACACCTCATGTATGTGCCAACTCATCAACTACTTGTCTCACCCATGTACCCAACATCTACCTCAACCATATACCAAAGACATACACTAATATAACCATAAAAAACTCATCACTCTATCCATAAATCAAATACCATAAACAATTACATCAAACCATGTTCCACAACCTCATTGTTATGTAGCCTCAAGTTAAACCAACAACTTCAGCAACACATCACCACTGAAAGACCAAATACCCATATGCCAAATACCAATAGCAAAATACCAACTATATCCCTCAACAAATCTGATATATGCAACAATACTGAACATCCAATACCATCTCAAGAGATAAACCCTAGCTCACAAAACATACCTCAAACAAGATGTGCCATATCTCTCATAAATAGACCCCAACCAAGTTGTTGTCGTGATTTTTCTGCCGCACTTTTTCTGCCGTGATTTTTCTGACACACTTTTTCTACCACGATTTTTCTGCCGTACTTTTTCTATGGCAATTTTTGTGCCGCAATTTTTCTTCCACACCCTTTTTTCCATGATTTTTTGGCCGCACTTTTTTTCCACGATTTTTTTGCCATAATTTTTCTGTCACGCTTTTTCTACCATAGTTTTCGTGCCGCACTTTTTTTGCCGCACTTTTTCTACTGCAATTTTTTTCTATCAATAATACCTACCTAAATAACCTTTCACAAAAATAGATATTCAAGAATATTCAAGTGATTAAAATGAGAGAGATTTGCCTCTTATTTATACTTTCATGTAGCATCCCACTTTCCTTATTTTAGGGAGTTCTCCATTAACTTTATTATTTCAACAATTTCTTTTGCGAACACTTTGAATTTTTGGGGCTTCTAGATGACTCATAAGGGCCCTCTAACTTCACATGGCCATAACTCTCTAACCGTGAGACGTTATGTGGCATTCCACATACCACTGGAAATAGAATGACAAGCACTATCCATATATTATAGTTTCACTGAAAAATTCATTGACCTTCATCTCATTATTCCACAGTTAAGAATGGGTTCTCTAACCATACTTCTAGGATAACTCAATCCACAAGGCGTCTTCCCGTGAGGGATTTCACCATAAGGGGACCACTTTGGATTTCATCCATTTGTACTTTTTTTCAACCATGACAAGACAATAATGAGTCATCTTTACATCAAACAGACTTGGGTCCATTACCCAAACCTTTGTGCTACCAAAATTTTCTACCAGACTTTCGTCAGGGGTTGACATCAATGAAAACCAACCTTAATCGACAGTGTGAACCATGACTTCCCTTGGGACCAGAAGTGTTCCATATAAAAATTATCTACATTTCTATGTTGGATCACATCAAGGGAAATTCATATAACTAGCATTCCATGGTGGCATCCAGAGATAGTTGAGATTGTTTTTATGTTTTAGAAGGAACTACCCACAAGTTTTATGGATTTGCAAGTCCATATTCTAATTCACCTACATGATGAGGTTGAATTACTTGGGGTTGTCTCATGTCATTGGATGTTCTTCTTAGAGAGGTATATGAAAAAATTGAAGGGCTTTGTTCGACAAAGGGAAAAACTAGAGGTCTCTATGGTAGATGGGTACATAGTATACGACTCATTCTATTATGTCATCTAGTACATCAAGAAAATTGACAACACAAAAGGGGTAGTAATTTGGGGTGACCATCAAGATGAGGAAAAAAGGGAAGGGGAGATACTCCAGATGAACAAAAAAAGGTGCTTGGTAAATAGTCAGTTAGTTACATTTTTTCAATTTAGCATAGAGAAATTTTTTACATTGAATTTGATAATATATATATATATATATTGTATTATGTTTTGAATTATTTTATACATCATTGAATTTAGAAATTTTGATACCATCAGTAAAATTGTTCTTTATGTTGATAACATATATTTGATCTCATTCTATTAATTTTTAGTGTTTATATACATTAACAAATTTAGAAATGGATTCCATCAATAAACTCGTTCTTTACAATGTGGAAGAAACACGAACACGTGTCACATTGTATGAAGAGAAAAGAAGGAAATGAGATAGTGACAGGAAATTGTTTAAACGATTGAATGTTAGAAGCATGTCTAATCCCTATCATTTAAAAGAAAATATGCCAAAAATATGTCCTAACAGTTGGGTGATTGACCAGATACAAGAGAAATATGAAGTATCTATTTGCAACTGACGTGGATAAGATATGGATGCACTAAACACAAGGATTCACTGAAACAACTATTTAATAACCTCTCTGAGTACCACATTTTTAATAATATTTCACATTTGAATTGTAACATGTATTATGTTTTTATAAATGCTTTGGTTATTAGACATATGACATATTCCTTTGTTCGCATTTTTACAAGAACATTTGTTCCCATCTATGTGGGCATATGGACATCATTTTCACACTGAATATGATGATGATGGACACATCACACAAGATTGAGGAGTGGAGCTAAAGTTTTACTAATCTAGTCATGTTAGCCACGATGATAAAAACCTAATAGATGGGAAGTTAGGTTACATTAGAAAGATAGAAGAGATAATGCAAGTGGACTTTTCAGCATTTCAACGTGCTATTTTTTATTGTAAGTGGTGAGATACTTTCCACTACAGAAATGTAAAGGAAGATCCCTATAGTGGGATAATATGCATTAACTCTAAAAAAATGTGGGTTGAAAGTAAGGATCCTTATGTTTTCCAAAAACAATGGAACCATTTTTTTTTTACCCAGATGTGTTGGATGGGGATTAGTGATTCGTACTGAGACATTATCTGAGATATAAATATATTTTTGAGAACAACAATGTTATAATGCCAAGCGAGGAAGATAATCATAGCGATGGAAATGATGACTTATTTTTAAATGGTTTGTTTGGACATTTATATTCTCAATGTGTCATTTTATTATGGGTATCTATAATGGACAATTATGTTTTTTTCCTTGATTTTATAATTATGTTGGATATGAAAATTTAACAACCATTTAAAAACACCATATTGAAAATACATTAAATATACCTACAAGCATAAGATGTGGTTTTGATATATTTTTATTTTCATATTTATTGTTTATTATAGAAAATGTATCTTGTATTGTATTAAAATATGTTTATGTTAACCTTTGAATTACTAAGAATTAATTGAGATATAACAAAGTTGGTGGCATACAATAGTAAATATTCATTTTAAATTATATTGTATTTAACAAAAAATGAAGATATTAAAAAATATTCAAACCTAAAAACAATTATTGTTTGAGAAAATCAAAATTCAAATAAATATATACTTACTTTGATGGAACTTCTAAGGACAATTCCAACTATATGACTTTGTGCAACATCTATAGAACTTGTGGTGTTGGCATTAGAAACTTTGATGGCATTCCCCACCGTAACTAGTGCAACTATCATGGCATTTACCTATTCCAATCCATCCTTTAGTTTTACAATCATATCAACTTATATTAATCATTATTTTTGCATTCTCCTTGAAATAAGTGTCAATATAGGAAGGACATGGAAATTCTAAGAGAGTTTTTTTCTAGATCCTAATCATAAATAAGGAAATTTTTAATGATCCATACTCTATAGAAACCTTTGTCAATTTTACTAATTCTCAAAATACTAATTATAAAATGTTGGGTTATATTATTTTTTTTATAGAAGAATCATAAAGTCTATATTAGAGTAAACAAATTATGAAACCATTTCATCGAAATTATATAGATCAAAATGTATTATTATTTTCTATATTTAATATTTTAAATTTAATTTAATAAATTTCATATGTTATAATAGTTGGATAATATAAATTAATAAAATATTTGGAAAAATTAAATATCTTATAAAATATAATAATTATTATTTTAGTAAACAATTATATTATAACTTTGTCTTATAATTTTTTAATAATTAAAATTAAAAATCTAACAATATTATTACATCATCATCATTATTATTGTTGGACTACACAAATGTAAATAAGCCTGGAATACATATATAATTTATATGATACAGAAATCAATACATGCAAATGACCATTGGATTCATCTTCCAAGGTCTCTTTCACTCCATATGATCATTACAATAACTTGAATATTCATATTGTGTCATGTTAATAACCTTAATGGATTATGTTTCCAGTAGTCTCCCTGTTAATCCCAAGGGGTGTATGTGAGTCCAAGGTGAGAGATGATATCAGAAAGTGGGCAACTGAAATATGGAAGTGTGCAACTGTTTATGGATAAATGTGCTATCTTCATATGTTGGTTTTGGGATGACCACAAACCGCATGTATAGCAGAAGAAAATGTTTTCTACTAATTAGTGGAGGTAGTTTAAGGAATATCACAAACCAATATGTTGGTTTACATACAACCACAAACTATGGAACTTAGCTCTAGGCTCAATGGTTCCTGAAGAACTTCCTAAGTTAGCTAGAAGTTGGAAGTTGATGTCTTATACTAATTGGAAGTGCTCTAAATTGTTAGTTTAAAGATGACCATAAATTTTTATGTAGTATAAGTTGAAGTTCTTCTACCAAATGTAGGTTTAAGGAAAAATACAGACCGTTGTATTGTAGAAGTGGTAAGTCTTCTACTAAGTGGTTATTTAAGGAAAAACACAAACCAATCATACTCCCTTGTCATGCTCACTTGTTACTGTTGGATTGATGGGACTTCAAAACTTGAATACTAACTCTCAATCAATGATGTTGTTCCCCTTTGTCAACTACAAGGTGAGAAGATGAAAATCCTTTTACTCCAAGATGTGTCAATATAGAGTGAAAATTCTACTATATGACTGAGATATCTTCTTGGATATAGATGACTATCGCTAAGAATTCATCTGCCCCTAATGGTTCTTTCCTCATGCAAATTTATCGATGTAAGAACATTTTTTTGAAGGATGGTTGTTCTTTCCACAATGCTCACAAGGATGAAGCTCAAAGCACTAATATTCAATGCGGACAACTCAATGGAAATGTTCGAATTTATGAATCTATTTTTGAACTAGAGTAGGTGAATATGAACCTTCTTGAAGTAATCTGATAATTTGGAACTCGAACGGTTTGGTATAATCCAGAATATGAAAGGTCATTTCATTTTCATATATGATACTAGTTATATGCTTGTTATTTTTTATTTCTTCCAAAGGTCCTATGATCCGCTTGGAAAGAGAAAGATGAACATCATCTTTAGTCATATATGATGTTGGATCACTGAGTTTCTTCTATACTAGTTGTTGATCTGAATCAACATCATCATATTCTTCACAAATATGGTTGTTTTGAACAAGGACTGGTTATGAATGTTGTCGAAGATTCTTTCTCTCAAGTGCATTGTGAAGAGGTTGATTATGAGTTTCAAGTAGTGTTACTTTGTCTTGTGAAACTTGCAAGCATGTTACAACAAATTGCAGAGTTGGTTTGTTAGTAGTGACTATATTTTCCACAAAAGAGAGGATTAGAGTTTTTGGTAACTCTAACACTTCATCAATTCGATTCATAACTCAATCCTCATAGGGTTTCTTGCAACTCCACTCTGACTTTACAATGCATACTCAACCATGCATAATGAAAAAATGAAGGGTGTCGATTTCTACCGAAAAATGAACCCATTTACAACAAAAATATAAGTAAACATTCAATTGTGTTGTCACTACTACTATTAATGTTACATCTTGTCTCACAAGTTTTAAATATCTCTCACTGCATAGTAAAGTGGAATCCATAGAGAAGAAGATATATAATCAAGGTTCTATTGCAATATTTGAGCAACCATTGTGTGTTTATCATCAAGGTGACTAGATTCATCCTACAACATTACCTCTAAGGTATGCTAGATATTCTTCTTGTTAGCAAGTTCACATGGAAGAGATACTCTAGGAATATTTTTGGGGTGCAACAATTTTGAAAAGTAGAGCAATTTTGCATAACTATCCCAAATGGAAATGACTCTTGAGGCATGCACCAGGAAATGATTAAGAATTATGAGGACTTATTTAAGGAGATAAAAATTAAATATCAGATTGTATTAGTTGTCTCTGGTTATTTAAATGATAATGTTGCTAAGAAATATGAATTGGAAACATGGTTTCCTACATTAAAGGCATACAAAGAGATTGTTTTAGATCTAGGAATATTTCCATTATTTTGAATTGAAATTTTTGGTGCGAATGACTACCATGAAATCTCCCCAGAAATGTAAATCACTTGTCATGAGAAATATCATTACTACAAACCTTCACATCTTCACTGGGGAACTTGAATATTTTTTGACCTTGCAAAATATCTAGCTCAAAATTCACATTTTGTTCTAGTTATATTAATTCTTTCTAACTTAGAAGGTGGTGTCGCTTTTCCCTAGACTTTCATTCAATATTAGTTAGCCACTGGTCTAGTCGAACATAGGCTCCCTTATTTTTATTCTCAGTGTATACTAGAACCTTCTTGGGAACCTGTTGACAGGCCATGATCTGGACACCTCTAGATATTACTGAAAGGAATTTTCAGTTGAATGCATCACTAAGAGGTTGTGTTAAGAATATCACTACTTAATATTTTACAATCTACAAAACTTTAAAAAAATTGTTCATATTTAATTCGATTGAGGATTTGGATTGGTGAATAACAAATTTCAATTGAGCGTTCCAAATGGAAAAAAACTAAGACATTGGTTATAACCAAACTCACAATTGAAATAAATTTGGGAAAAAACGTAGAGATATGGACAATTGCATTATCTAAATGGGTGATATTCTCAAAACCCCGTGAAAAATAGTTGCAGGAGGCATGTTGAGGCATGTGATAATAGTTGATGCTCGAACATACAGTCCACACTAAGAATGCATGAGGAAATAATGGCTAGGGGTATTTTTTGATCATTGAGGGATGAGGTTGAGGGGTGAGGATCATTGAGCATATAGGCTAGTGTTCACCATTATTGCACCATTCAAGTGTATCAAATTTTTACTGAAGATTAGAGTTTTGGAGCATGCGGATCATGACAAAGGATTGAACTATAGGATGGAAAATGAATCGACCTAAGACGGAAGGATTTTTTCATGGACAGAGGGAAAATTAACTAGATATATATAAATTTTCTTCATCGAGGGGACAGTAAAATCCCAGGAAGAAAGATGGAAAAACCTGCACACATATGGGTAGAAACTGGGAGGTTCAAAAATGTGTTTCTGCTATGGAAAACTACATAACATAATCTAAGCCTAAATACCATAGAATCAGATACATCTGTTGGACTACAGAAATTTAAATAATCATGGAATGCATATATCATTAATATGATATAGAAATAAATACATGTAAATGATTGTTGGATTCATCTTCCAAGGTCTCTTGGTCTCCCTATGATGTTAAAATAAATTGAATCTTCATATTCCATCAATTTCAAAATCTTTTGACACATGAGGAGGAAGAAGAGGAGGAGGGGGACTGGTGGATGATGAAAAATGTGGACTAGGAGAAATACAATGATTAGTGTATGGTGACACAAGCAAAGGAGAAGGGCAAGGATTACTAGAATATTTTGATGCACATGGATGAGAAGCAATAGGAGGAGGAGAAGGGGGAAGAGGAGGGTCGGATGTTGATGCAAGTTCATACGCATATGAAGGGGAATAGGAGGAGGATGAGTAAGAGTATCAGAAATGGATGCATTTTTATAAATATGTTGATGGGAAGAAAGAGGATCAATAGATGCTACAATGACCTCATGTGGAGGAGAATCGGGAGGAGGAGGAGGACCATTTGGTGGAGTAGAATATGTGTATAGATTTGTTGATGAGCTGGGATCATCAGGACCACCCCTCAATGTATTGATGAGGTTGACCACACACAAAATATGATGCATCAAAATATCCATGTCATGATGTAAAGGTATCCATGTATTAGAGATATCCTCTACCTATAATATGTCTCTAATGCATGTGAGTACCACGTTGTGACTAGTCATGGCATGGCATAACTCACCCACCACCTCTAGATGGACTCTCATATTCAACATGCATGGTATGTGGGGTCTCTATATTACTAGAGGTTGGTCCTCTGTCTCATCCATCACCTCATCCTTAGGGTGGTCCCAAACATATGTGCCAAAATATTGAAAACAATACATGATAATAATAAAATAATTGAAACAAAATGTTACAATAAATTACATGTAAATTAAATAAGACATAAAAATATGAAAATAGATTGATAAAAAAATGATTATAATATTACCTTTCTCATCCTTGGGATCCTTTGTTGTAAATGAAATGATTAGACATTCTCTCTAATCCATATTCACATATGGGTACTCTACAATATTGAGGACATGATCATCTATGCTAGACAATAAATCAAATACCTCCCTACCCATCAGATTAATGGGAATCTTGGATTGGACCCTCTTAGGAATCATATTCCCCCAGATGCACATATGCACATCAAACATAGGCCTAGAACAAAATAGGAGTACCTTTGTTCGAGTTGCATTAACCCTCTCAAAAAATAGTGTATACAACTCAGACATGAATGGGAATAATCTCGTCCTGAACAAAATTGTGAGACAATGATCTCATGTGTGACAAAACTGTCTAAAAAAAACATCCACCCACCTAATCAATCAGGGTGCCTACAATAAACTATCTACATAACGCAACATATAGAAACTAATGTGCATCCCATCATAGCTATACTATGACAATGACAAGAGCATATGACACAGGAACATAATGTCATGTCTTTGAAATGAACGTATTCAGAGCTGACCACCATGAACCTTGAACTTTGAAGCTAAATGAATATGCAGAATAACATTTCTATTATGCACATACTCCAGGTGGGGCTCTACTCCAAAACCAGGCGGTAACACGGGGAAATGAGGAAATTACTCCCCCTTCCTAGACAATCTAGTGATGGAATAGAAATCCTCGTTCATGGGATGTGTTGTCCCCAACTCATAGGGATAGATAAGGAGATGATGTATTGAGGCCCTCAGGTTGTAAATATGGAGTGTCGAGATATCACATGACTAGAAATATCTACTTGAACATACAAAATCCCTCTCTATCACTACATTTTGATCCATTGTCAATGCATCCACCACACCACCTAGCTTCTGGAAGGAAGATGGGTCTTACTCCATGTGGTATAAGTAAGGTTTTGTGGTAGGTAATCACCCTAATATTTGAGGCATTTAAACATGTTGTATTTAAGCTGCTTTTGATTATAGAATTCTTTCTTGGACATTATGATTTTGACAATGTTTCACCTTGGTGAATTTTATATATTACCTAGTAAGTGGCCAACCTTTGGGGAAGTTTTGTGACTAGGGGTCCCTTAAGGAGTTTTCGTACCATTCTTGACCATACTTACAACTTTTCACTCATTAGATTCCCATCATATTACCCTATTATAGGCCCTTTGACTTTAGTAACCCAATAAGGGAATGTACCTCATTTCATGGGAAGAAGGGGTTGAAGGCACAGGGGGGAGGTTGTTGGAAAAAGATAACAACCTAAAATAAACCTTCTAGATGCTCTCCCAGTAAGGTCCTAATAATCATGAATTGCTTCTCTTGAAATAATTGAAGACCTACACAATATCAAACACACAATAAATATCATACTTGAATATAAGACTAACACAGGTGCATTACAACGCTCTACATGGTTACCCCTATAGAAATTTGTGGACCTCTTTTTTCAAGTGACATTTTTTTGTTCCCCCCCAAGATAATTAATTCATTATTTGGAGTGTACACATGTTTGGATCAATGATTAATTAATAAATGGCAATAAATGTGCTTGGAAAAAGGTTTCATTAAGGAATAAGGTGCAACACACCCCCTATAAAGGCACCCATAAATGAGACAATACAATCCCTTATATGTCATGAAAATAATTTACATATAAATTCTAAGCCCCTATCCACCTCATCATCCAATACATAACCTTGAAATTCCATCCTTGGGAACATCCCCTACTTGAGGGTTTTGGTCTACCCAATAGGACCTTTATGACACTCCTCACATACCCAAACTTGGTCAAATGTATAGGGTCTTCGAGAATGTTTTTAATTTGATGAAGTATTTGTAATTCACATGTTTAGTTGGCTTTCTTATTATATTTGGTTTACACTTGTCATGATATCTTTGACTTGATATATTTGACTTGATATCTTTCGAGGGCATTCCCCCTTTTTTTTAAGACCTTGCTTGGTGGCCAGTTTTGGGAAAACAAGCCTAGCTTGGGATTCCATGGTGAAAGAATCCCACAGGTTGGATTCCTAGGGCCCACACATTGGACCATAGAGACATTCCTTTGGAGGCTTACATGGCATCAGGGAGGATATTACCGATCCCCTATTACCCAAACTACTTGCCTAGGAGAGGCAAAATGTTACTTTTTGAGGCTTAATGCCATGCTTGAGGGGGTTTGATGGTGATGGAGTTATTGCACATTTAAACTTGGCATAGGTTTACTAGAGGATACATGGATTGACCCTATCACATGAATATGAGGCTCAAGGAGCCCCAACAACCTCTTTGTTTTTCTCCAATGACTTGGAAAATTATCAAAACGTCCCCTAAAGGGGTGATGCCATCTTATTTTTAGGGTTTCTTATGTGGTAAAGTAAAAATTGAATATTATTATTTGGTTCAAGAGGTGAGATAAGGGTTTTTTACCCCTTATCTTATGTTTTACCCTTGCTAAGTGGACAAACTATGTTTTAATACTTTTTTATAAATGTATCTATATATGTGAATCTCATTTCATAACATAAATCTCCCATTGTGAGAAGTACTTGGCTGAAATATGTGCCCTCCTTGGGAAACCTTCTCTCTCTTGTGATCTCTTATCTTGGTTTCTTTATGATATTGGTGGAAGAATTAATGCGCTACCCTTCTTGGAGATTTTCTTTGGCATGTGTGGTGGATTTATCTTGGTAAGGAGAGGTTTATCTTGTCATTTCTTGAGCTAGGTAAATATTTATCTTGTTGATGCTCCATTTCTTAGTCACAAGTTTGATTTCCTAGAGTTCTTGGGGATTATAATAATTTGCAACCCCACCATTTATCTATCATCTTGTCTAGAATTTATTAGTTGTGTAAGGTTTTACTAGGAGAAGTAAAATGGTTTACACCCTCCTAGTATCTCCTAGCGTAACATTTACTTGCCTTAGGGAGTAATAGGGTTTACATCCCCAAGGAGATAGAATATTTTATCTCTTTATTTACTTGACTCTATAACCCAATAGTGAAAGGCACTAGTATAATTACATTGGAGAAATACAGTATTGCATTGGTTAACGTGAAATGTTATGATTTGAAGGTTGTCTAAGTTTGATTCAATTATTTTCCGTATAAGATTGATTGAGCCACTAGGGCATCATATTTTCTAAATCAATTATTGATGTTGTTACAAATATTTATCAACAACTATTAGGGCTGCAAAAACCTTAATCAAACTTCTCAAATAACTCTTGAATCAACCACTGAAAGTTGCCTAAATTTTTCCCACATAACCTTCTAGGCCTAGCACACTTTTTGGTAGACTTTGGGAAAGTTTTATTGGATGATCTCCTTGTTGTAATAACTTTTTTGTTACATCCATAAGGCCGAAAAATATTTTGGCAATTATCTTTTGTAAAATCCTTATTTCATTGCTAAAGTTTAATGCTATCTTACTTGAGTTGATCTACCTGTTTCTAGTTTATCTCTTGCTCTTTCAGCTATAATTTTAGTAACTTGTTTGCATCATATATTTTCATTTTCATTGCTCATATATATTGTTACTAACTATTGAAAATATGGAAAAAAAACCTTAACTTGCTTTTCCATCATATATTTGGGCTTGTATTATTGTTTTCCTTATTTCTCAAGGAGGTACAATCAACATTTGCAAGGTCTACTACTTATTGGAAACCCTTGACTACCACCAAGACCTTACTCAATCCCTCATCCACACAAAGAAACTTGACTTGTAGGGGAATTAATTCATAAATAACACTTTCCATTGCATTTCCCCCTAGGGTCATCGAGATTCCCGCCTTGAGGTAATCACTTCACTTCTAAAGTGAAGGGAACACCTATCTAAGGTGACAGTGGGTAGGTGATCTCTTAGTTGTCACCATTTTGTGGTTTGGGTTGGGATTTTACCAACCTACAACTTGTGTGATAACATTGTGGTGTTATTGATGTAGAGGATTTTGAATCCTCTTCCGAACCCTAATGACACTTTGGAAAGCTATCCCAAAGAATTTTCCTTATCTTTCCTAGTGAATCCACCTAAGGGACTTTCCCTTCTTCACCTTTTGATGATATCTTCTTGAATATCATATAACAACTCCACCTTCCCATAACCCTTCCTCTTCTAAATTGTCTCCCCCAGGGAGGTTCAAACCTTCTAAGATCTACCGAAGAATGCCTCCTCTAAAATATGTTGTTGTCAAAACCCTCTTCCAAAATACTCTTCCCCTTGCTCCCATGGATATCCCTTAGGAAAAATACCTCTACAAACCCCTTAACATGGATACCATCCCGGGATACCCAACCCAATGCCAAAAAAGTCAAACAAGTGGTTTCCAATGTTATCTTGAAATAATGTAGTGATTGTTTAAGATAATATCTAAAACATAGGCTGATATATGGATAATGCAACTTTTGAGCATGAGGATGTATCCATGAAGCTATTGGCTTCATCATTGACTAAAGAATCTCTAGTATTGTTCATATTCCCTCTGGATAATTACCTCACATCCTACAAATATTTTTCCAAGTTATTTAAGAACGGATGGTCAATGAAGAAAGACAGTGGGATTCTTGTAGCTTAGTTCAATCAGAAAAAGTAAAATAAGAATGAGACTGTGAGTGAATTTGATAATGGATTTGACAGGTTATACAACTAGATTATGATAGGTTTTCATCCTACAACCACATCAGTTTGTCTCCTTTATATGAATGTTTTTGAAGGGAAATTTATCTTTATTCTGAAGGACAAGAATCCAACTTATTTGGGACAGGAAAAAGAGTACATTGATGAGATTGAAGAAAATATCCTTGACTTCAGGGTGGATCCTTTTCGGTACTCTCGTTCCAAGGTAGATAAAAATACTAATTCTTCCAGTAGTAGTACTCATGATCTGATTTCCCTCTTGACTCAGAAGATAGATCATATGAGTACTCAATTTTTTCAAGTGCAGAACCATATCATGGGTCATTTGACTACTGTGGAAAGAAATCAATCTTATCCCATACCTTAGTTTCCCAAACAACAGAGGGATTTGGAAACCAAAGCCTCAATAAGAGGAAAAGGTTATGTTGGCAGCCAATTCGCATTTTTTCTACTGTCCTTATGTTAGCGATATTTCCTGTAGAGGGGATTAGATAGAAAAAGAAGGGGTTAAAAACCCATTTGTCCTAAGTTTTGGTCGATAATGCGCCCATGGTAAGCGACGAGCAAGTCCAAGCGGTCTAGATTCATGCGCCCGGATCAACGGTGCGCGTTGGATTCCGGACCCCCCTTGCCTTTCTAC